>JAKUCM010000386.1:0-30526 GCA_023374145.1 Lepidium sativum | reverse complement strand
ATGTCTCACTATTTTCGATTTTTATAACTGAAACAAACAAATTGAAATTTTAAATTTTGTTGCCTAGTTTGGCTTTGTGGCCTTTACAATCTGATTTGTTGTTTTTATTATTTTAATAATGAATTTATGAAAATATTATTTTATTTAATATTGTTTGTTTTACAAAATAATACAAGAATGAATTATTTTTAAGTTAAAAAATTACAATGAGACTCAATTCTTAGAAATTTCTATTAAAATGTTTATATTTTATGTATATAGTGGTGAATGTATATGTTTACATGAATACATAATTTTAAGAATAAAATTAAAATATTTTTATACTTAATTGAATTAGTTCACCATATTCCTTATAGTTTTAGTGTAAATTTCTAAATTTGTAATCATCTTAGAATTTAAAGTTACAAATACATATTGATTATAGAATTGAAATACATAAAATACTTAGAATCATTAGGTAATCTATGGTAATCCACTGTAAAACAAAAAAATAAATTTATAAGGATATGTAATACTAAGTTTAATGGAAAATCATCAAAAATATAACTTATTGTAATTTTGTAAAACAGGTAACTAGTGTACAACTACGTCACAGAAAAACTAAAATTTTCATTAGGCGCCAACTTATGAAATTTCCGTTGAGACATGTGCAGACTTAATTGCCTTGGTATACAAACAAAAAAAAAGATATTTATCTATCCTCTTCCTCACATCTACTCAGATCCAATCTCCCATCCACAAGCAAAGGTACTTCTTAAGAGATTTTGTTGTGTGGTTTAGATAGGACGAGGAGATTTGGTTATTTGGTTGAACTCGAATTTTAGAACACAAAAACTAGAGAGTTCGAAATTATATCAAATAAATCAATCCCTAAAGCTTTGAAATCGAAAACACTACCCAACGAAAATGAAAAAAAAATTACAAGTGTGGAGATTTACCTTGAATGGAAGGCTTCGTTAGACAGAAATTTCGACTTTGGAGGAAAATCGATCGGAGTTATATTGCAGTTAGGAAAGTTTTACAGAAGAGAATAAGTGGATTGATCACAAATAGATCAATCCTAAAACCTTTGAAGCCCAAAATCGAATATCCTACCCTATGAAAATAATAAATAATCACAAGTTTGTAGATTTACCTTTAATTGGAAGCTTCAATGGAGGCAACAAATCTACTTTGGAGCAAAATCTCACGAAATTATACAAAAATTATACAGAAGTTGGGAAAGTTTTACATAGGAGAAGAACTGAAATCGTGACAATAACTTTTAAGTAAGTGGGTCGAATAACCCAAAATAAAAGAGGATCCAATTGGGTTCAGGTGGGTTAGATTTAATTCATGGTTTTCAAGATTAAACTTGTCATTTTACCTAATTTTCGATTTTCTTTGAATTATTTTTTTTATTTTTAAAAATTCTTTTTTTAGGTGGGCTTTGAGATTACAATTTTGTTGATATGTAGTTCTGAGACAATAACTCGATTTTGATAGTCATCAAAAATAAATGTCTATAAAAATGCGCTAAATAATTTTACAAGTATTAAAATAATTCTACTGCAAAAACTAATTGATTTTACAACAAAAGGTAAATAACTCTATAACAAAGGCTAAATAAGTTTACAGAATAAATAACAATAAATGAAATAAATAACAACAAATAAGTAACTCTCAACTTCTAATTACTACTTAATTAATGAATGATTTTTTTTGAAATGATTTTTTATGCAAAAACTTCTGTGCATCCTTAACAAAATTTTCTGTAGCTTTTATATCTCTATAGAATCAACAAACTATTTCTATATCTAGCTAATTACCACTAATTAACTATTGCTTAAGCTTTTATTTTCACGCAAATTTAAAAGCCAATTAATATAGTAGAGTCAAATGACAAGATTTAGATAAAACTTTTCAATAATAGTTTTTCATGTAATGTATTATATGCTATATGTAGATTTCTAATTACATAGTTTATCACTGTATCATCCTCTAACAAAAACTAGTTCTATATAAAAGTGATAATATTATATTTTAGTTTTCTAAGTGATAATTCGTGTACTTCAATAAAAAAATAAATGAATCAATTTATTTGTTAATCATGTATTTTAATATTGGATATCATTTTTGTTTTAATATAAGTTGGGTAAAATTGGAAAAAGTGATAATTGGTAAGGTCAAGCTTAGCAATAAAAATTCTTTCTTCCTCTATTCTCTCTTTTTCGCCATTAAAATAAATCGTGATCTTTTAAATTTGCTGCCAAATCTTGTTTATTTGTTGTTCAGATGAATGGCGGTCAGTGGCTTAGATACACTACAAGAAAACTCGGAAATTGCGATGGAAGATTGCCTTGTAAAGGCGTCACAAATACATAATTGAGACGGCTCTGCGACGACACACATTATGTTGCAATTTGCAAGTCGCAAACCCATATTTCTCGCAGAGACGTCGCAAAGCTTGCAGCATTTGAAAGACGTTGCAAAGCTATTGCGAGATAAGATGTCGCAAAGGAGAAGCAAAACTTGCAACGCCATTGCAAGTCTGGTCCTTGCGACAGCTCTACGAGGCCTTTCTTTGCGACGTCCTTGCGAGGCATGCCCTTGCAGCGGTCCTGCGACACCACCTGCAACAAATTCAATTAAATTATTTAAAAAGTAAAAAAAAAAAAATTAAAATAAAATAATCCTACAAATGTTTTACAAAAATTTTAAAGTTTTTGGATCAGTCCAAATTCCCCGACCCGGAATCCTCGTCCTAAACGTCAATCTCTGCAAAAGCACAAACGATTATATGTCGTGATTTTCTTCTTCGATTTGACCAGTTCACTGTTAGTCCGATCCAATTCTTGCGTCTAACGGTCCACTATCTCTCTAAGATCGTTAGAATTGCCAGATGTTTGAGAGGATCATTGAGGTAAAATGCACTGATCGATCCTCGATCCGAGTGAACATATTCCAAATAACCTCTCATTTTCACGGGAAGTGATCTAATAAAAGAAAAATATTCAGAAGTTAGAGTAACTTATGTGAACTTAAAATGAAAGAAATAATTAAAAACAATTTTACCTCTACATATAGTTGATTCTTCTGAGCAGTAGATAATTCCCTGGAAGTCGAACTCTCATCACCACAGGATTGTGTTAATTCTTGCATCTTTGCAGTGACTTCGTTGTAGATCTTCTCAAACTTTTTGTCCACAAAAACTTTGTACTTGTTGCGCTTGGTGACATAAAGTTTTGCAGACTTGCGCTGTAATGGAAACCTCCCAATGGAAACGTTGCTAAAAAAAAAGAATAAGTTACTATATTAAAGTAATTATAAAAATATTATAATAAAATAAAATAAAGTAAGCAAAAAATATACCGCAAAACATTCTGAACGAGCGATCGACGATGTGGAGTGGGGTCGGGGAAAAATTAGCATGTGCAGTATCCGCTACATGGGAAAACCATGGCAGAGAGGACAAACTAGCCTCATGAGTCGGTGGAACAGATCTCGAACCAAATCCGAGAGTGAACGGTGGCATTTCCCCGGTATCAGAAATGTATTGAATATAAGGATTATGAGAGTCTCACATCTAAAACAATAAAAATGGAAATAGTAACAAAATTCAAATTAAGTCGAATAAACTAAAAAAACGTATTGTAAATCTAAAAAATAATTTTCGAAATAAGAAAAAGTTTTGCAACATATAAGAATTCTGTAATAATTTTTTTAATTAAACTATTATATCCATATATTATGTTTCATAAATTCAATAATCGTGTAATAAATCCGAGAAATATATATTCTATCCAAAAATAATATTATAAATCCAAAAAATATTCAATAAATCCAAAATATATTTAGTAAATCTGAAAATCGTTTAGTAAATCCAAGAAATTGTTTTATAAATCCAAAAATAGTAAAGTAAATCCGAAAACATTTAGAAAAACCAAAAATCTTTAGTAAATATAAAAAACGTTTAGAAAATTCTAGATCTAAAATAAAAAATCATAGATCTAAAATCAAAAATAATAAATATTAAATCGAAAATCCTAGATCTAAAATCGAAAATCCTAGATCAAAATAAAAAATCCTAGATGTAAAATCGGAAATCCTAAATCTAAAATTAAAAATCATATATCTAGAATCAAAATCCTAGATCTAAAAGCAAATCCCCTAGATCTAAAATCGAAACTCCTAGATCTAGAATTCTAGATCTAAATTTGAGTGCTAAGGGAAAGAAAATACTTACCTTAGGCAGAGGAGGAGCTCGCCGGCGGTGGAGAGAGATGCCGGAACGGGAAATAGGTTTGCCTAGAAGAAGAGAGTAGAGATTAGAATAGAGAAAAGAGAGATTTGAGCCTTAATTAGGGAGACGAGATTAGAGAGTTGAGAGAGGGATAAATTCAACTTACCTTGGTTGGAAGATTCTGTGAAGGAAGAATAAACGAAGACAATTTCGTCGGCGCTGGAGAGAAGAAACAAAGAAAATTTCGCGAAGGAAAAAGAAGAGAAGAAAGGGAAACGGCGCAAGTTTGCGACATTCTTGCGATATTCGCGCCCACGACGTCGCAGAGGCCTCGCAATGCCTATCTTTTTAAAAAAAAATAAGGTCCGAGATTCTAAAAAATCAATTTCATTACCATTTGTTAAGTATCTGACAAAATCGAAGGTTTTGCGACTTTCGGGTTTGTCAGAGTCTTGTCGTAATACCTTCGGGTTTGTCAGAGACTTGTCGTTATAGGTTTGGGTTTTTCAGATACTTGACACCGATTTTGTTATGTAAGCTATTCCATCCACTAGTAGTGTTCGTGAACGTATGATATTTGCGACGTATGATAACATTCCATACGTGGGGAAGTCACTTATTGTCCACAGTAAAACTGCGTGCATATTTAAATTTTTCTGCTGTAAGAAATCGAATGTGCAAATAACCCTATACCATAACTGATCCAGCTCGTGAATCAGAGGTTGGAGGAACACATCAAGAGAACGCTTAGGATGACTAGGACATGGCACTAGAATAGTCATAAACAAAAATTCGGTTCGCATGCACATATCCGGTGAAAGATTATATGGCGTCAATATGACAGGCCATAGAGAATATTGTATACCAGATAAACCAAATGGGCTAAATCCATCAGTGCATAAACTCATATAAACATTTCTAGACTCTTTAACAAAGTCATAATGTACCGTTTGAAAATGTTTCTAAGCCTTTGCACCTGACGGATGTGTATTCTTCCCATCATTTACTTTATGTTCGGCATGCCATCTCATTGCAGAAGATGTCCTTTCGGATTGATATAATCGTTTGAATCTATCAGTGATTGACAAGTACCACATATGTTTTTATGGGACACGCGTCCTTCCCTTTGTTGTTTGGTATCTTGGCTTCCCGCAAAAATGAAATTTCTGCAACTTATCATCCTCTTTCATGAAAATCATGCAATTGTCACCACAAACATCAATCATTTCTGATGGTAATCCTAGACTCGCAACTACCTTCTACATTTCATAATAACTCTCAGCATAATTATTATCTTCTGGCAAATACTCTTTAAGCACATCAGCAAATTGATTAATACTTCTCTCACTTATGTTTCCTTCACTTTTAATAGACATCAACCTAGATGTTAATGACAGTTTAGATAGACCAACTCTACATCCCTCATAGATGGGTTGATTTGCAGCATCTAGCATATCGCAAAATAGTTTTGCTTCCGCGTTAGGTTCTTCAATAGTATTTTCAACTACACCAGAAATATTACCATGATATGCATCTGTAACCATATCATGATACATATTTCCTTGTAGATGAACATAGTTTTCAAACATACTACCGCCTTGATTATAATTAGCATTATCATTTGATCATAAACACCAACATCCGTATTACTAGTTCCAGCACACAAACTGTACCTCTCCCCATGAGAAAACCAAACATAATAGTTTATAGTAAATCCTCTATTATATACGTGTCTTTTCACCATATCGATATTCAAATATGTCTTGTTTCCACACTTTATACATGGATAAAAGATGTTACCGTCATTCAGAGTATATTGGTTATTTGCCGCCTGATTTACAAATGCTCACAACCCATCTCAGAACTCCTTCATCACTTATCCGTTCTCCATATCCCTTCGATTGTACATCCATCGTCGTAATGCGAACACTTCATGTTCCAACGTCATTTATTTTATCAAGATAAATAGTTTAGTGGAATATATTTGTCTCTAGAAAAAAAAATTTTACAAACAAAATTTTCTTTCACTATTTTCTTTCTCTTATTACTTCTGATTTGGTGTCAAAATACATATTCATGGTGGGGTATTTATAGGGAAAAACGAAAATCCTGCCACGGAATTGCGATGTCGCAAAGATCAATTGCAAGAACAACGCAAAAATGTCGCAAACATGCAATAGAAACGTTGTCTCGCAAGAATGTCGCAGGTTTGCGATGCCTTTGCGACATATTTCTAGGTGTCGCAAGAGTGTCGCAACAAAATCGCAATTCTCCCGCAAACTTGCGACATTTTTTCCGCGTTGCATTTTTGCTATGCTCTTGCGGTGCCAAATTTTTCATCGCAAGAGAGTTGCAAAGGCAAAGCAATTATGCGACGAAAATTTGGCATCGCAAATTTCTTTCGCAAATGACATGTTTTCTTGTAGTGATAGTATTGACGCCGTTCACCCATATTTTTTTTGTTTTTCTGGCCAACGAAGTGGTTGGTGATGGTTGCAGGTTTCGTCAGGTGTTTCACTAGAGACGATCGTGGCTCACAGCACATGTCTAACTGGACGATCTTTGGTGTATTGGACCAGCAGCGTTTCTTGCTTAGGGCCGGTCATCTTTTTCTTATGAGATCCAGTGTCTTATCTTGTTAGGAAGTTTGCACATGTTTCATAGGGGCTTCGACAATGGTGTAAGTGGTCAGTGCTTTTGCCATGTTGGGTCTCGCCAACGAGGTTTCCTCCAAGTAAAGCCTCACTTCCTCCTTCGTCCATTGCTGTAGATTATCTCTAGTTATAAGGTTGTTAATTCTGGTTTAGTCCCAAATTAGATTTAAGTTATATCACGTTTAGGTACTTGTTATTTGATGCCCTCGGTTGATCGTTTAGTTTTTCTTCTTATGCTTTAATCAGTGATTGTGTTCTTGTGGGTTCAGTTTAATGTGTTTTCTTCTTATAGTTTTTCTTCTAAATCATTCACAATCATTTAAAATCCATTATTAATGTGTTTCTTGTCTGTACTCTAAAGAGAACGTATTGAATAATGGATTTTAAATGATTGTAAATGATTTAGATTTTATGAAATTTTGGATGATTTTAGATGAGTCCATGAAAGTTCTTATGATTTGTGACAAAATTCCATCTAAAACCATGAAATTTTGATTTTTGTGTGTTTGAATTAGGGAAATACACTAAATAACTCTAAAATTGCATAGAATCATTTAAGATCGCATTATTATTTTTTTCCAATAAATGTAGATATGATTTTGTTTTTTAAAATTACTAGTTCAATAATAATTGATTTGAGAGAAAAAAAATTTTGTTTCAATAATACATGATTTGTCACTTAAACTTAAATCACTCAAAATCCCAAATTCAATACACCCTCCAAATCTTGTTTGAGATATGGTATTTTTTGGATTATATCAAGGCGTCAATCGGTCGACTGTAGTTCGACTTCTCTATTTTTGAAAGGTGTTTCCTATTCTTTATTGTCCTATTCTGCTATTTATTTTATCTTTGAACTCGTTTCCAGATATATTTCTTTCCATGATTTTGTTCTATTTGGGCTATTGGATCCATATTTTCTGATATAGTTGTTATTTCTTCAATTTCAAAATACACATATTCGATATAGGAACTTTTCCATCAATCCAACTCCGTCCCATAATTTGGAAATTTTTTACCAAAACAAAGAAAAAAAAACATTGGCTGCAAATACTTGTTGCAATTAACTTGGAGTCCGATAAAATTTAGCTTATGTAAGAAATGAAATGCAGAATATATATAAGGGAACCTAAATCTTTTACGTGGTTTTGAAGCATTCGCTCTCTTTTCATGCCACTTTGATTTCTGACACCACATAGTTATGGCATGGTCATGAATTAGTGAACTGGTTTTTAGTTTTTATTTTCATTTTTGATTTTAGTTTTTGAATTTGGTTAATATATTTTGGTTTCCAAAAATTCTAAAAACTGATTTTTAATTTCCTGAAAAAGTAATGTGTTAATGTAAACAATAAGTTTTCTACGTTTTAGATTTTTTTTTAAAGCTTGGATGTTGAATTTTGGCATTAACTTTTTTGAAATCTTAGAAAACTAAAATTTCAAAATTTTGAATTGTTAAAAATTATTTTTTAAAGAAACCAAAACCTCTGACCAGAAAAAAAAAAAACAAAAGCTTTCGTAAATCTAGATAGCATGGAGACTCTATTCGAAATCTGTTTTTCGTATTGGGAATGTTTCAAAATAAAAAATTTGGTAGAAATTTAATGGAAACAAAATTTCTAAAATTCTCGATTTGGAAACATAATGAAACATGATTTCATTTCGGAAACATTTGTATTGGGAATGTTTTCCGTATTGATTTTTTTTTATATTGGACGTCTTCGAAGGGACAAAACTTAATTCTTAATCTGTAAACATAATAAAATTTATTTAGAAAATTTTAAGATATGTTTTATATTTAATTAATTTTAAAAATCAATTATGTAGATAGCTAAAAGAAAGATATTTTTCCTTACCAATTATTTTACCTATGAGTATGGACGAAAAAAGAGTTTGTGAAATCTTTGAGTTGATGAATATGAGAGCAAAAACAAGATATTAAATCTTTGATGTCTTTTTTGTTATACTAGTTACTAGGGGATTTGTATTTTAGTATTTTATATAAAATATTTATGATATTGGAATTATATTATATATATATATATTTCATATACAGTAAAAATATATTAAGTAATAATGTCGGGAAAAATTATTAGTTTAGAGAGATATTAATTTATTCATAAATTAATAGTATTTATTAATAGTATTTTTAGTTGTTAATATTTTTTAGAAAAAATAAATTAAGACTATGTTTAGATTAACTTTTTGAAAATTATAAATTCTATAATTTTGGAACTTCAAATTTTGATATATATTTATATATATATAAGATAATATTTTGACCATAGATTACTAATACTATATATTTTATAATGCACCTGTTTTCTGAAATTTTGAAATTTTTTGTTTCTGTGTTTTCACATGTTACACTTTTATGTATCGATTTCTATTTCCATGCAATTTAAACTTAAAATCACTCTCGAATCAGCACCGTAATAATAAAGGTTTGATTTATGTGTAACTTAATATTTATTATATTTTAAAAAAATAATTTTAATAAACTGAAAAAAAAAAGATAAAGGAAAGGGTACTGTAGCGTTATCTTTAAAATCCGCTAGTACATGCTAGTGGTCTTGGATAAATAATCATTTGTAAACAAAATGTACTGTGACGGTTTTGATTTATTTAATTTAAAAAAATGGCTTCTATGTTAAAATGATTGGTAAGCTTTAATTAAAAACCATGCCATGTTATGAATTCCGCCCGTAAGTTATGTAGCAATCAGACCCTAAGTTGCTTAAATGGATTGTTATTTAATAGGTTGATGTTGTTTTTCTATTTTAGTGGGCTTTGTGAATAGTACAAAAGGGCTTCATTTGTGACTTCATATATTTCGCCGTGATCTGAGCTAATAACATGTCGCTGTTAAGACAAGCTATCTGATGTGCTTGCTATTGTCTCTTTTGTCGATGTCACCTTTCATTTTCAACCAATCAACATCAACATTAATTTGGGTTCATTTAACCTTAGACCATCTATTAAGTTTCTAAACAATAGAATAATAATATCATTTATTATAATTTTTCTTTTTTTTTTATATAGTGTCTAATGGTTGTTTTACATCTGTCAAGAACCGCTTTCCCAAACTGTTTCTTACTTTTCTTTTCATTTTTATGATTTTTTTTATTTAAATATTATTAAAATCCTTCTTAATCATTGGAACTGCTCTTAGGAGTGAAAGCTTCATAAAAATCTAATATGTTTTATAGAAAATGAATGAATCATGTTTACGGACTTATTACTACGGCTGAATTGTGACTAAAATATATTAATAATGATTTTTGACTTTTATATAGGATTTTGTTATGAATTTAAATAAATTATTATAGTTGTTCCATAATAATTTTATGATGAAGTTATTACTAGATTTATTCATCAAAAATATATTATGACGTTTTTAATACACTTCAAAAAACTAGATCTGTTGTAACGATTATATTGTACTTAATAACATTAGTAATACTTTGTGATGTTTTATGTATATTTTTGTTATAAATTTTATTTGTTACATTTAAAAAAAAATTATTGTGATTTTATTTCGTAACAATTTGTGATAAAATTATTACTATAATTTTTTGTCACCAATGTTGTGATGTTTTTTTATGAATATATATTTGAAACATTTGTATTGCAACTATTTACAGATCATCACAAATTCATAACAATATCTTTATATTTGGACGCAATATGTATTATTGTGACAAAATATTACGTCTTAATACAATTTTTTTTTGCAGTGCTGTATTATAACTATTTGCAAATCGTAAGAAATTTCTAATAATATTTTTATATTACAGATGAAATATATGTTATTATAATGAATTATAACGTATCAATAAAATAAATTTGTAGTATACAACTTATCCACACAAACGTGGTCTAGTAGTAAAACGGGAGTTGGAAATACATTAAATACGTTTTCGTTAGACTTGAACTTTCCTGAAAACTAAATCACAACCATGTAGAGAACATGATTTTCATGTAATTATTTCTGACTCCAAAATTAGTCAAATATTCTGCTACCTTATTTAGAGTACATGATATCCACCATTGAACCGGATTCATCCGAATTATATATAAAGAAAAAGAATACAACTTTATTAAAATTCAAACGAAAAAATGTGGTTGAACACTTCTGCCACCTAGTGTAACTTTAATTTACGTATGTTTGATTAAATAATCAAGGAGAACGATGTAAGTTCATGATATATATATATATATATATATATGAGTTAATTACTAATATGGTGTGTATAATATACCTAATTACTAATATGATGTGTATTATGTTTCAAAAATGAAAAAAAAAAAAAAAATTCTTAAATAATTTAGTAGTTGCGTTTTATTATCAAAATGTCATTTAGAAAAAATCTAACCCTATTAGGAAAAAAAAGAAATTTTTTGTCTGCTCTCCTTCTTCATCGGTTTCTCCTCCTCCTTTCTTCTCTCCTCCACCATCGGTCTCTCTTATCTTCGCCTCACCTTCTTCCATCTTCTTCGCCTCACACCTCACCTTCTCCTATCATTGTCGTCTATCTCCACGGCATCTCTACAAGTCATTTTCCTCAGCCATCACATCGCCGTCTCAAATCGGCCGGCTTTAACTGTTCACCCAACTGGTAATATTATTAACAAGATTAAAAATTCAGACTTTTGATTTGGGTTTTGTTTGTTTTAGGATTTTATTAGACGAGAACCTTAACACTATCACAAGAACTTTCTCTTCATTCCTCTACTCGAAAATGTCTGTTACATGTTTTATATATAAGAAGAAGAAGCTAAACCGAAATAGATAACCAAAAAGGACTAATCGTAAACCAACCTAAACGGGGTTCTATCTTAACATCCCTCCTCAAGATGGCATTGTGATTGAAATCAATGACATCTTGCTTCTTAGATCATGGAAAATACCTGGAGGAAGAGCTTTGGTGAAGGTGTCGGCTATCTGATTATGGGAACGAACAAGTAGAGTTTTTATTAGACCATTAGTGACTGCTTCTCTGACCTTATGACAGTCAATTTCCACGTGTTTAGTCCTCTCATGGAAGACTGCATTGTTTACAATGTGTATGGCCGCAGTTGAGTCGCAATAAAAAGGGATTGACTTTGTGTTGAGGAGCGTCGAATTCCCTGAGAAGATTGACAAGCCAAGCAACCTCATTCACTTCATAACTCATTGCTCTGTACTCTGCTTCTGCCGAGGATAAATATATTGTCTCCTACTTCTTAGTCCTCCAAGAGATAAGAGAAGGTCCAAGAAACATGCAGTAACCCGAGGTTGATCATCGTGTATCTGAACATGAGGCCCAATCTGCATAAGTGAAGGCTTTTAGAGTTAAATCATTGTCTGTCGGATAGAGTAAACTGAGGCCAATGGAGTACTTTAAGTATCTCAAAACATTGTATGCATCTTGGAGGTGATATTTTTTAGGAGCAGAGCAGAATTGACATAGCTTATTGACGGCAAAATTAATGTTTGGCCGAGTTATGGTGAGGTACATAAGGCGTCCCACAAGTCGTATAGTGGATCATATAGGGGACTCTCATCACTTTCTAGTTTAAGGTTTACACTCGGGTCCAATGGTATCCTGTAAGATTTACAACCCAATAAGCCAGTGTCTTCAAGTAAGTCCAAGGTGTACTTTCTCTGACAAACCGAGATTCCAGCAGCCGATCTTGCAATTTCAAGACCTAAAAAATACCTTAAGGAGCCAAGATCACGTAGCTTAAAACAGTTTTGTAATGTAGTTTTAAGAGAGTCAACTGCATTGTCATTGTTAGAGGCAATGATATTGTCGTCTACATATACTATAATGGCAATGTATTCTCCTTTTATATTTCTGACAAAAAGTGTATGATCACATTGAAATTTCCTAAAGTTTAATCTAAGAAGAACTTCACTAAATTTTAGAAACCACTGCTTATAGGCTTGCTTAAGGCCATATATGGATTTTTTTTTAATTTGCAAATTGCATTGAGAGGTAGAACATAACCTGATTTTGATGTATACCATGGTAGAAGATTCATATAAATCTCTTATGTGAGGTCACCATTCAAAAAGGCATTGGAAATGTCCAGTTTATGTAAGCTCCACTTCTTGGCAGCTGCAACAGACAGAAGATTCTTCACTGTTATCATCTTGGCCACAGGAGAAAATGTGTCGACAAATTCGATTCCTGGTTGCTAAGTAAATCCCTTGGCAACTAATCTGGCTTTGTGACGTTCCAAACTTCCATCTGCTTTTAACTTTTTTTTTGTATACCCACTCAGCCAATGGCACGCTTGTCCTGTGGCAATGACATTATCTCCCAAGTGGCAGCATCTTCCAGAGACTTGAGCTCTTCGTTTACTGCAGAGATTCATTCACTGTGCTTTTTTGCTTGTAAGAAGGAAGTCGGTTCTCCTAACTGCATTACAGAACAAATGTAAGAATCATACTCTGTACTTAGATCATTGAAGGATATGTAAGCTGCTAAAGGATATGGAGCATTAGTCTCAGTGAGGTTACAGTAGTAGTCTTGTAGATGACGAGGGGGTTTTGGCTGCCTGGAAGAACGAAAGGTTATTACATCCTCTGTGGTTGTTGCCATATCACCACCTTCAGTGCTTGTAGCTGAATGATCATCAACTTTTGTATGATCACTACTTGTGCTGTTAAAATGAAGATATCCAGGATCTGAGTTATCTGCTTCTCTGCCTGACAGAGAGAAGAAATCACTTGGAATAGAGTTTTCCTCTTTGAAAGGGAAAATGTCCTCGTAGAAGACCCCATTCTGTGATATGTGAACTTCATTGGTTTCCAAATCCATGACCTTGTAACCTTTGTAGCCAGGGGATACCCTAAGAAAACACATGATGTTGATCGAGGTTGGAACTTTGTTCTCTGCTTCAAGGACGTGGAACTGTAACACAAACAACTAAAAACACGGAAAAGATCATAAGATGGTTGTTTTCCAGTTTATACTTCAAAAGGTGAATTATTCTGAAGTAGGGGAGTGGGAATTCTGTTTATTAGAAAGACAGTTGTGAGAACACAGTCTCCCCAATGAGATACATGAATGTTTGCTTGAAATGTCAATGATCTTCCTACATTGAGTATGTGTTGGTGCTTCCGTTCCACCACAGAGTTTTGCTGAGGAGTCTCAGGGCATGAATGGTAAGCTAGAATCCCTTTTGATTGAAAGATCTCTGTGAACTTCAATTCTGGTGCATTGTCAGATCATATTCCTTTGACTTTGGCACTGTATTGAGTCTCTATCATTTTGAGGAAGTCAGGTATGATCTTCAACACATCACTTTTTGTCTTCATGAGGTATACCCACGTCATGTGAGTGTACTCGTCAACAATTATTAAGAAGAAGCGGTAACCTTCATTTGTTTCTACTGAGTAAGGGCCCTAGGTATCAATATGTAAAAGATCAAAAGCAGAATAACAAATATTATCATGAGAGATGTAAGGTAAATGTTTTTGTTGGCAATAAGACAGACTGAGCAATGAAAACTAGCATTAGATTTCTGTTTGATGCCTAGAGTTTTTGAGATAGATTCTATTTTGGACAGAGGAGGTCTCCTAGTCTATTATGCCAAAGAGAAAAGTTAGCAACATCATTAAGAAAAGAGAAATTGGAACTTGATTTTTTGTGAGCCAAGCTGCTATCAAGCATGTAGAGATTAAAAATCCTCTTAGCATGTCCAATCATCTGCGCCTTGATAAGATCCTGGATCAAACAAGAATAGTTGTCAAATATAAAACTGCATTCCATGTCATGAGTAAGCTGACTGACACTCATGAGATTTAAATGAAACTCTCGTATGAAAAGAACATTTCAGAGAAGAAAGGCATCATTAATATGAATGTCACCAATACCCGCAATCTTCATATCATCACATGTTGGTAAAGTTACACGTTTATCTACAGAGATATTCATATTAGAAGATAAACTCTTGTCATAGGCAACATGGTGACTTGCACCACTGTCAATGATCCAAGAGTAAGTAGATATAGTAGTCTTTGTTGATTGTAACATTCCAATAAGGTGGAGAGTGTTAGAATTGAGTGTCATACCGTCTGTTGTGATTGTACCTCCTGAGGAAGAAGGCAGAGAGACAGTCGAAGAATCAGGCATGTGGGAGTGGAAGTAAGCGATAATTCCTGCTATTTGTTCCTTGGACAAGTTTTGCAGCAAACCTGTCACAGAAGAATCATCTTTGTTATGTTCAGAGATGCTTACTTGTGCAATAGTCGGTTTCGTGGCAGTGCCTTTAGACTTATGTTTGAAACCAGGAGGGTACCCATGCAGGTTATAGCATTTGTCCATTATGTGACCAGTGTACCCACAGTGAGAACAAAGTGACCTTTGGAAAGACTTCTGACTCACATAAGAGGCATTCACATTGACAAAAGATCTAGGAATAATTTCAAAAATGTTGAAAACTAAGGCATTCTGGATATGTTGTTTGACTGTGATTTTGGTCGAGTAAATTGTAAACTTCAGACAACACTGGAATCGTCTTCTTCATGATGATATGACTTCTAATATTGGAAAAGGAGTCATTAAGGTCTGTAAAAAACTCAATGACTTTTGAACGATCTGGTTTAGCTTGCACTGTCTTGCAGCAGTCACAGTTGTTGCAGGTTTTTGTGCAATCCGTTCCATCAAGATCATTCCAAAAAGTCTTCAGTTTAGTGAAGTAGGTGGAAAGATCCATGCCTCCTTGTTGCAGTGACCAAATTTGCTAAGATAGTTGGTAAGATCTAGGAAGATTGATAACATAGAATCTAGACATCAAGTCTTTCCAAATGTCACCAGAATCATGAAGCCTAAGGATGTTACTCAAGATTTCTTTAGAGACAGAATTTAAAATCCAAGATTTAACCATACTATTACAGCATGAGCAGATTTTATACTGAGCATGATTTTCATCTGTCCTAGGCAACGATCCATCTATAAATCCAAGTTTGTTCTTAGCTTTTAAGGTTATCGACATTGCAATATTCTATGTACTGTAATTTGTTCCATTAAGAGTTTCAGAAATTATCGAGGAACCTGGATTATCGGCGCTGGTCAAGAAGTAGGGAGAGTATTGAATTCCATCAAACTCAAACTTACTTGGAGCCATTGAAGTCGCGAGTGCTTCATCAGAAATCAGAATCGAAGAGCAATCCAAACTCGGATTTATCTTCGGTACTGGATTATTGACGAATGTCATATGTTCTGTAGGCGGAGGATTGAATATCGAATTTCGATTCAGCTTCGGAACCTCCGAGAGAGATGAGCGAATCTGTTTCCTTGTGGCGAGTCTTTGACCAGCAACCACACGCTTTGTCTTTCTTATACTCGGTTGATCTTTGTGAATGCTTAACATGTAAGCTCTAGTTAATCATTCTTATTGTCTACTTGTAGGTAGTTAGAGGAATACTGGAAGAGACAAGATGCTGCTCAAGTAATGGCTCTTGTAATTTAAAAAAGTTTATTACTTTTAATGGTTTGAGGATGTAGAAAAGGTTCTTCTTGTTGCTTTCTGTGTAATTAAACACTTCCTTGAGATTCAAAATTTGCTTCGGATTATAATTATACTTAACATTGAGTGATTAGCACAAGTTTCAAGGCTCGTGATTGGCCAGTAGATTTTAGTCTATGTCTGTTTTTCATGAATATATGTAAAATTGTTAGCCAACATCTATAAGCTTGCTTCCATCTAGTAATAAGCATATGTGTTTTGCAATTTCATTTAATGTGGGAAGGACTTGGGCTAGGAAGCCGTGAAGCTGTGGGGAACTGGAACATGTATATATATATGTGGTAGTTTAATCGTTACCTTGACAGTTACCTTGACATAAAGAATGAAGTATCAATCTAAACAAATCTTGATTGTTTTTTTTATGGACTGTGAAAGAGGAAAGAGGAAAGTTCTTTTAGGGATTGGAGGTGCATTTCAAAACATAATTACATACAATAGTACATTATCAAAATTCAAACATCTCTTAAATCATATCGATTAAATGCATCTCAGAACATATTTATACTCTCTCATCATCTTTAGGCAAACTCGAATTCATGACATCAGTAATATGTTTTTTGAAATTAAACATCTTCTAAATCATATTTTTGTACTTGCATCCCAAAATATATTGTTCACATGATTCAGTGATCAGCAGTTGCATGTAATTGTGCTATATACATAGTAGACTTTACATATACATGGTAGACTTTAACTAAGCATAGTAGACTTATCTAATCGTAGTAGACTTTAAATAAGTGAGTAGACTATAATTACGTTTCGAAGACTTTAAAAATAAGTTGGTAGACTTTACATAGGTGTAGTAGACTTTATCTAGGTCATTTTTTGGAAACTCATTTTTTGTGCTCGCATACATATTTGTGGGTTAGGTATACTTACAAAGTACCAATATTTTTTGTATGGTGATGGTCCTTTGTAAGGATATTAGGGCGGTGTAACAACTTTATTTTGTACGGTGAGTTGTCATTTTTTGGCAACTCATTTTTTGTGCTCGCATACATATTTGTGGGCTAGATATACTTACAAAGTACCAATATTTTTTGTACGGTGATGGTCCTTTGTAAGTATATTAGGGTGGTGTAACAACTTTATTTAGAACATTTATAGCCACCTTCTTTTTTAATCAAACTACATGACCAACTTAGACAACATCTACTACATTTTGACTGAAGTCTGCAAAAGCAAACCTGAAGTCTACCATGAAATAATAAAGTTGACTACATTAAAGTCTACTACATCATCAATGACTAATGTCTACCATCAAATTCTATTAAAAGTTAAGTCTAACAACAAAGCATGAAGTGTACTACATTGCGAATGATGTCTACCATGGGATAAAAACCTCATTTCTAGCATTAAACATACTTAGGCGTGTAGGTCTGATCGACATGATTGAGCATTATGACTGACACATTTACTTATAGAACAAGTGGTAACTTTCTTGGGCCGTTTAGGCTCCATCGAGCATTCAAACCAACTTTTGTACCTAGAGTTCTTAGGCCTTCGTGGCTGTTGGCGCCCAAATGGCGGGTTACATACTTTACTAGCTACATCGACGGGTACAGGAAGTGCTTTATCGCTTGGCATAATACATTTCGAGTAAACATTATACAAGTAACTCTTGTGGTAGTACTGATGTGTAAGGTCGATGATGGAACGATGGGACGCTTGTGCTGTGACTAAGGCATGAACGCAAGGAATTTTTTCCATGTCAAACATTTTGCATGAACACGTTCTCTCCGTCAAGTTGACCAAATGTGAAGAGACTGAGCTTGAAACAAGTGCTTGATGCTCATTATAGTCTTCCCCATTATATTGTGTAGCTTCCAATAGTCTACTCTGAGGAAACATAACAAAGGAAGCACAAAATTTCAAATCAATTAATAGTCTACTAAACTATATACTACGTCTACTAAACGTTCATGCGAAGTCTACTATATGTAAAACGAAGTCTGCTAGCCCATTCGTGGAAATTCTACTAACATTTAAACAAAGTATACTAAACTATATATTAAGTCCACTAAATGAAAAATAAAAATCCAAATATAAGATAAATTAGTACAAATTTTGAGTTTTGGCTATGGAGGTGGTTGGTGTACGACCTGATAAACGAAAAGAAGGAGGTGGGTGAGGTGGTACACCACAATAACTAATGGGCAAACTTGTCTTCTTACTTCTAGGTTAAATAATCAAAGTCTACTACGCTGTTCTCACTTCTTATACTGTTAAGTCTACTACACAGAAATTGAACATCTACTACACATATAAATGTATTACACAAATACATACAATTATCTACTACACCTGCCATGAAATTCTACTACACATTAGAATTTCCTCCTTAATTCCAGTCTATTAGGCCATATGTGAGTCTACTATAAAAAACTTGGAAGTCTACACATGTTCACTTAAAGTCTACTACACATAGGAATTTCTTTCTCAAAGGCATGCTCTAAAGTCCACCACCAATGGCTAGGTGATTTACTTAAGTCTACCATTATGGTCTTTGAAGTCTACTACACATGCCATGAAAGTCTACTACACATTGGAATTTCCTCATTAATTATAGTCTGTTAGGTTTAATACGAGGGGTTTGTTCACCAGACGTTAGTCTACTATAAAGAACTTTGAAGTCTACCACAAGTTCACTTATAGTCTACTAAGAAGTCTACTACACATAGGAATTTCTTTCTCAAAAGCCATGCTTTAAAGTCCACCAAGGAGGGCTGGGTGATTTACTTAAGTCTACCAGTATACTCTCCAAAGTCTACCACACCTGCCATGAAAGTCTACTAAACAATGGAATTTCCTCCGTAATTCCAGTCTATTAGGTCTACTACGAGGGATTTGTTCGTCATACGTGAGTTTACTATAAAGAACTTGGAAGTCTACCACACGTTCACTTAAAGTCTACTAAGAAGTCTACTACACATAGAAATTTCTTTCTCAAAAGCCATGCTTTAAAGTCCACCACGAAAGGCTGGGTGAATTACTTAAGTCTACCAGTATGCTCTCCAAAGTCTACCACACCTGCCATGAAAATCTACTACACAATGGAATTCCTCCATAATTTCAGTCTATTAGGTCTACTACGAGGGGTTTGTTCGTCATACGTGAGTCTACCATGATGAATGTCAAAATCTATTATACTTACCTTGAAAGTCTACTAAGAGGGGTTTGAGCGCCATACGTAAATCTACTATAAAGAACTTCGAGGTCTACCACAAGTTTACATATAGTCTACTACACCAAGTAGACTGTTACTCAAATCTACGCTTTAAAGTTTACTACAAAACACCATGTTTTGGCATTTTTTACTAATGACATTTTCGTAAATACATTTCTTTTTCCAAACAAAATAAGGATAAAATGATATTAAAAAAATGGACACCATTCTAATAACATTCCAAAAAACGAACCATTTAAATAATTATCCATATTACATGCACCATATTAGTAAATGACCCAATATATATAAACTGAGAGAAGTAAAGAATTGAGGTGGAATCTCGACAAGAAAACTGTTGTGTAAAAAGCATAAATGAGTACAAAAGAGCTTTGTGGTCTTTCCTTTTGGAGTTCCCATGTGAACTTCGAATTTAGACCTTCCTATATGATCTTAGTTACGTGTGTCCTCCGTGTAACTGTACCAGTTGTCTTTTTTTCATAAAGACCGTTGCAATTATTCAAAACTTTTTGTAAGAAAAAAGAAGTTATGTGGCGACATTTGGACTCAACCGACGAAGTGAATGGCTTCAGCCTCCTTGAATTACTTGAGTTTGGCCTCCACGTGTACTTCTTCTCCCAAAGCTCATGTTCATATGTCTTTACTTTTCTTTAACATGAAAGCACTATATTTTGTCTCTCTTAGCTTCCTCTGTCTCACTGTTTCTGGATCTCTCCTCAATCTCCAACTTATATCGTGAACCTTGTCTAAACATACAACCAAACGGTAGTGGTTGAAAAATTTTCATTTACTTTGTCAACAGGTAGATCTATATTATGTTATCTAAGCATAATTTAATCTTCAACTTTTAATAAATTGCGTAGAATAATTTGATTTTCTAAAATCAAATTTTGATTAAAAAAAAATTATAGTAGAAATAGACATTTAACACTTCCTCAAAAAAAATAAAAATTTTAAATATCATATTTTTTTTATCAACTAGTCTAATGATTTTTAAATCTCGTTTCTACTACTGCATGTAGGGTTCGATCCCTGATGTTTTGAGAAATTTGTAAACTGATTATACCACTGGACCACATGTCCTCGGTCTATCATATTTTCTTATAATATAACATTTTTAATTATTTCTATACGCTTTTAATAACAAAAATATCCCAAATTTGATCCCCAAATTTGTATAAGTTTAAAAGATTAGTATAGAAAGGGATTTAGAATTTATATATAAAGAAAACAACCTTATCTTAGCATATATATGGCAATGACCAAAAACCTGTTGGATAGGAGAATGAGATGTAACAATCGTTTTGAAAGCTATATTGGTTCACCATTCTGGAAGCAAGACTATCTGACGTCAATAAACTTGTCAAGTACTGTCTTTCTCTGTACCATTTAGATAACTATGATGATCTGTTTGCTCCTTCATCAGAGTAACTTATAAATTTCTAGAAGGTATATTTGCTCTACCTTTTGAGATATTGCTCAAGTAATTGCCACATAACAATGTCAAGTGATTTGTGACACTGAATTTTCTGATTTGGTCGATTGAAGAATGAATGTGTTAATGACTTAGGTTTGTTGGCTACATAACTTTGTTTAAAATTACCAATAATTAAAAGAATAAAAGCTCGTAAGTTTTTTGGTTCTTTCTCTTTTTATATAATCTCGAGAACTTTAAATCATAAAATGGATATTCTCGTTCGCAGTATCATAAAATCAGTTAGTTGTTTGCTGTTGCAAACATTTATCCCTTCTGAATGGTATTTACAAATTTGAGTTGTCAAAAAAAAAAATCTTTTAGTAGTTCTAACTAAACAAAAACGTGTTTAAATTTGTTTTTTTTAATAATTAAATTGACAAAATTTAATTTATAATTAATTTTTCAAACTTATAATAATATTATATAGTAAAGTAAATTAGCTTGAAATCATTTTAAACTAAGAAATATTTAGATTGTAGCTCAGATAATTACAAGTGTTTTGTTTTTTCTTTCTCTCAACTTATGATCATCGAGAACTTTAACAAAGTTTTTTATATAAAAGTAACTATTGTTTCTGTACAGTTTATACTTTCTACTATAACTTATTAACATTATCATAATTATCAGTAATAATTAATAAAAATTTAGATTATAGATTAGAATTTGTTATTGATTTGATATTTATTTGTTGATAATTTTTTTATTAATTATAATTAGTGATAACTTGGCTAATGTTTCACCACGATGATGATAATATTTCAATGTCACTAAAAGTGGGCGCGTGGGCCAATCCCGGCTAAGAGGACTAATATATTTCCGTGACTTTACATAATGTAAACCAGTATTTTTTTCGTCAAACAATTTAGACTAGTTAGTTTGTTAACAATTATTTTGTTTATTATTACAATTAATTAATATATTAATCAAATTCCTATATAAGTGCATTTACCTTTAATAAGCACACATTTGTTAACAATTATACAAAATTGTTTTTGGTCAAATGTTTTTTACACTTTAAGTTAAGGATATAAAAGTCTATAAATTAAAACTTCCTTTTATATTTTCCAGTTATCATAGAGAGAATTTTATAATGAGTACTCGTAAATTAGACAACTATAAACTTATGTATAATAATTAAAAAAAAATATTGTATTTATTGATCATGATCATAACACAATTTCCAGATACCTGGAAGGAAAATGATAAGAGAATAAACTAGTACAAGAGAACTAATTAAAAAGACGAAAGCACAAAAAAAAAAAATTTAGCTAGAGTGCATAACTCAAACAATGCATTATTAATAATTCTCTAATAAAGATTAGTCACTACTAATTAAACTTGGATTTGGTTCTGATCATCTTTCTTGTTCTGGCTCTTACCCTCCTCAGTGATCACTTGTATCTGAGTTTCGGGAACATTGTTGATAACCGGTGATTCCAAAATTGAACCGGTCAGTACAACAGTGGTTAACTTCGATATCTCAATGGTATGATCATCGACAGATTTGGTTTTCTGATCAGCCACAGGAGTTTTGTAATACTTGTATATTATGTAGAGAATCATCTGAACAGCTCCTAAAAATGCACCCAATACATTTGGAAGCTTCAATTGTAAAAAAAAAAAAACATTAATAATTTCATTTACCGACATCACAACATACCAAATCAGTTTTTGTTTTTCAGTATCTTAATTTGTACTCTCAACATTTAGTGCGGGTCCAATTATTTAAATAATTGTAAAATATTTGTACGGTTAAAAAATTATATATTCGATGCCACGACATTTATATATTAGACTAAAAAGAGACAAAGGTAACTACTGTTTTTTTTTTACTTTATTAAAGAACTATATATAAATATAATGTTGTGGTGTCGTTTATAATATGCTTAGAAATAATAAATAAATAAACTCACCGCAACATAGAAGTCTTTAATAGCGAGACCATAGCATAGCCACGTGACGGCGCTAAGTGTAAGGAACAACGATAAAGAGAATGGCATAAACTCCACACTTCTTGTTCGTACCACCACTCTCTGCACCACAATTTTATATATTTTAATTAATTTCATATTCTTAAACATATAACTATTGTTATATTCCATATAACCAGGAAAAGAACGAACAGATATTTCACAATTGAAGAAAAAATTATAGGTTAAAATTGTTTCAAGCTTAGCTCATTCAAAATTTATTATTTTGGTATTGAAAATTGCATGGACAAATCCGAAATATATATATGTTCAAAAATAGTAACTTTGCAAAGTTAATATTCGATAAATTAATACATTTTTTGTTTTATATTTTTATGATTCATTTAATATATTAATAAAATAATAATTATTTTGACAAAAAAAAAATAATAATAATTACTAAAAATAGTGATTTTATGTAATGGCAATGTAATTAATTTATGGAAGTTTGATTGTATATATAAAACGTACCATGATACTCAAAGGAGCTGCGAAAACAATAACGGAGAATCCAACACAAATTCCTCCTAAAACTTTCTCGCGCATCGATCCTTTGGTCAAGAGTTGGCAAACTAGAAGAATGATAGCAAATCCCCAAAAAATTCAATAGACCAAGAACCTTCAAAGTCGATACCTGCAACATAGTTTAGTTATTAGCAAAACCTGAGCATTTGTATATATGTGCATGTTTATGATCATACGTAAAAAGTATAGAAAAAGTGTTGAAGTACACACTCGAGTTTTCTTGTTAGCATAAGTAATGAAGAGGACGATGTAAATGGTTTCAATGAAGCAACCAACAGCATTAATGGTAATAAGAAGGAATCCTGATCCATCTTTTTGCATAGCGTAGTAAATCCAAAGCATAGCACTAAAGAGAGCTGATAGATATGGAAGAGACTGAAATCCTTCTGTACATTTCTTCTTGCAAATCCGTACAAAAGTGGGCCTAAATCACAACCAAAAACACATTATTTCGAAACAAGGATAGTTATAGAAAAAATGCTAAAAAAAATCATTTTTACGATTTTGCCAAATAAAATATGAATTAGCGTGTTGATGCTTACACTGGAGCTAAGAACACAACGAATGATATGATGTTACCTGCAAATACACAACATGTAATGAATCTATGAGTCTTAATACATATAACAAGAGTTTGATAGTGAAGCTTTGATGTTAATCTGTTTTGTGAATGCTTATACATACCCATGATTCCAAACACAAATGCCCATACATTGTGAGATAAAGCCATTTCTTAATGTATTCTTGTGGATCAGAGAGCAAGCAAAAGAGAGAAAGATAAGAGCTATTGAAGCTTCTTACAACCCTTAAAAGCCAAGCTCTGGTTTTGTAAGTTTTAGCTATGAAATGAAAATGGTAACAATGGGAGATATATATAGAGAGAGTTCACATGTGAAAGGGTTACAATGTTAGTACGTTTAAGACGACAGAGCAATGAGAGAAGGACATGTTACATTATTGGTCTTAAGATTATTTTTTTTTGTCACACATCTTAAGATATTTCTTAATTTTTTTTTTCTTTTAAAATGGAAAAAAGTATTACGACCTTTTCATGTGGTATGCACTCTTCGGTATTTATCATATTAGTATCAAAAGTTCTCTTTTTTATGCCAAAATTAGATTAATATTTATAATGATGTAGACATAAGAATGAGCTTTAACAAAATAATTTCTATTAAAAACAAAAGGATATTTTTTGTAAAGAACGGTCGATAGATGTTTATATGGAAAGCTATATAACGAGTGGTTACTTATTATTTTCGAGTAACTAATAAGCCCTTGATTGGCTATGAGTTTTCTAGTTAACCATTAATTAAAGTAATATATATCATTATACGCCTTTTCCTTTAGTTTAATTAAATAAGCTTTGAATTTTTGTATATGATTCTCTAATTAATACTTAATCAGGGCGAGTCGACCTAAATGATTCCCTAAATACATTTTTATTTTATTTACATTAGCCCATCAAGATATATAAAGAGACGCACGTAGACTGATATAAAATGAAATAAAGGAGAAATTGAGTATATTTGTTCTACGACTTGAAAGTATCACTAAACATATTTGATTGGTCAAAAAAAGAATCTCGTTTTATGCTGTAATTAAGAAATATGTTTATATGGCATCACAAACTTACAAATTATTCCTATTGAGCGAGATTTTAAGAAGTTTGAGAAATTTCAGGTTTGAAACTCTTTTGATTTTTTTGGCTATCAGGTATAGTTAGATCTTATGTAATTCGATTATCAGAACCAATTAAAAAAAAAATTCTCATGATTTATATTAAAGTTTATGATATCTGTTGAACCGAATTAACCAAGTTCTCGATAAAAAAATATACATAGCTTTTTTTGGTCATTGTGTATAGTCAAATTTCATGTAGTTAGATGATCTAGAATTAAGGTATGTTCTTTTGTCCATCCAAATGTTCCATCCGGATGATAAGTTTGGATGATGCGTTTGGATGATGCTTTTGGATGATGTGCTTTTCCTAATCCGAAAATTACATCGGGATGATCCTTTTAGATGAACTTATGTTTCTTTGTACATTTGTGTAAATTAGTAGGATGTAATATGTAAATAAATGACTAAAAAGGACATGTTTATAGTAAATTGTTTTTTTATGATCTAAATTATATTTACATCAAATCGTTAGAGAATTGTATTGGTTGAACGAAGGCAATGATCGAGACGACGAGAAGAGAAGCATCGAAAGAGGAGAAGAGAAGAGCCGAGAAGAGAAGGCCGAAGAGCCGAGAAGAGAAGAGACGAGAGGCGAGAGCCGAGAGCCGAGAAGAACCCTAATTTTTACAATTTTGCTTTTAACTTTTAGGGGTATTTCAGTCTTTTTATTATTTTTACAAACTCATCTCCCTTCGAATGCATCATTTAAACTCATCCAAAATATTCTAAAATTTTGAATGATTTTGTCAAAATCATCCAGATGCTATATTTGGATGATTCAAATAATTGTATTTAAAAAACAACAATTTTTATTTACATCCAGATGGATCATCTGGATGGACAAAAGAACGGTCTTCTAGCCAAGAGACAAGTTTTCATGATATATATATCAGAGCTTATAATATTTGTTAAAATGAACCATCCAAGTTATTTAAAAAAAAAAATTACATGACTCTTCTTGAGCACTGTGCATAGTCAGATTTTATGTTGTTTGGTCATTCGAAAATTAGGTAAGAGATACATTTTTCATAACCTGGATCAGAATTTATAATATTTGTTGAATCGAATAATTTAAATTACCAACACAATTTATTAACTATTTTTCTTATAAGAAAAAAAAAAAAGCCACATCGAAACTGCAATCCAACAACAGGTACAAAGCTTTAAAAATCCTAACCGTGATCGCTCCTTTTGTCCAATCTTACCAGTCAACATGAATCATTGAACTCTGTGCCACGTGGACCATATTTTTATGTTGCTTATGACCTCACCATCATACCTCCATGATTTTTGGCTCCCATCATTAGGTCCTAACTAAATTTATTAATATTCTCAAATAATCATTTCTTTTTTATCGAATACATATTTTGCAATCTAAATTCATACTAATTGCCAAAAAATAAGTATTCCAGTTAGTTTTTCCTTGATTTATCTAACATAAAGTAATGAGTTCAAATGTCATTTTAATCTATTTAAAAAATATTTAGCTATGGATCAGACCTTGTAATCGATCTAATGATTACTTGTTGACAAAAAGTATTCATACTAACTTCCTCAGATCAAAAAAAAAACTTATACTAATTTTCAGAAGCTAAAATATCCAAATCTTTTTATCTCTAACAATGTTTATGAATTTTTTTTATAGTGGGTATAAGAATTTCAACTCTAGAAATAAAATAACAAATTAGAGTGATCAATCTTCAATTATTAGGCAAAATCTTATTAGTCTGGTGATTATGATGATTTAACTAACGATTCAAACATTTATGGTCTGATTCATCCCTTTTATAATTAGTAAATTAAATATAAATTTTAGAGAATGAATGTTAAATTATAGATCGAATTTTACTGATTTAGTTGTCTAAAAAATTTCAACTACAAATTAACTCAAGTTTTTTTTTAAAAAAACAAACATATCATTATGATAGTTGTAAAGAATAATCAGAAAATATATTTTGGTTTTCATTAATGAGTGGGTAAGGTTTAGATATAAATTATTTTTAAATATATTTCATCCAACCAGAAACAATAGCATGGTCAATTAGTCACTATAAGTGTACTTTACCACTATACATGAAAATTTTAAGAAAAGAAAAAATATAACAAAGTGAGTGTATCATAAAAAAGTAAGTTTATGTTACTTTGTTTTTACTTTGTTAATTTTTATTAAATTCAAGAAATAAAAATAAGAATAATGTTGTATTGCGTTTTATCTTAAGGTGACTGTCGCATAGGTATAGGAAGGATTCAACATAATAGTTCTCAATGCTCCACTTGGCTACTTTTCATATTATCTAATTTATCAACATCTACACAAATGATATTGTATCATATCGAACTGTTTCACTAATCTTTTTATACAACATATAATTACTCTCTTATTAATCTTTTAACAAGATATTTGTCTTATTAATCTATATGCATGCACCTTCCACACAACTTTATCGAGTAGTTTTTGGCAAATGACAACGTAAAGTTATATTTACATATGAACATTTAAAAGGGAAAGTTATATCTTTTTGATCAACTGATTAACGTTATATATACATATGAACGTTTAAAAGAGGAAGTTATATTCACTTTTTAATACCTCTAGTATTTTTCCACATGTATAGGGAAAAATCAAATTTAGAATTATTAGATGGTCATCAAAATCAATGAGACCAATATTTAATTGTTCCAATTTAGAAAAATCTAAAACTGGAAATTTTTGTCAATATTTAGATTGATAACCTTCAATTTATAGTCTAAACCTCATTCCCAATTTTTTTTTAGTTTTCATATATGTTGGAGAGTGCTCGAACCTATACTTTTATATATATATCTAATATGATTCTATTTAAAAATACCCAATACAAATTATCTTTCTCTTTCTTTTTTTTTAATTCTAAATCGATTCAAGGAAAACATTTGATTATCTTAACTAGATTGAAAAGAATTTGGTGTATATAAACTCGTTTAATGTCTTATTAATTTTCTCTTCTAGTATCATATCTTTTTAGTCTACTCCACTTTGAAATAATAAAATATAGGGTTTTAAATAAATCTTTTGTAGGCAAATGGTTTTTAGTTTAGTGGCAGATGGTAAGTTTACATAAGACAGCTCATTTGCATAATCTGGGATCGAGTCATCTCGCCTATATTATGTGAGAATTTAGCTATTGGGCCGGCCAGTTTGAAAAAAAAAAAAAAAAAAAACCTTTTGCAGTCTGACGGGTTGGATATGTTGTAGTCTATGGATTCCACAGGAGTGGGTCCCAAGCGGTGCTAAATCCATTGAAAGTCCCATATGGAACATCATATATTTTTGTAGTAAATGCATCTTTTTTTTTCTTTGTTCCAGCTTTGTATGATTCCTAAATTTATGTAAAATTTAACTAATGTGTTGATTCTTTTGTTAGCGTGTACATTTTGTCCGCAAAGGTTAAACGTAAACGCAAAATTCCCCTAAGAGAATTATTGGTATGAACTGTTTACATAATACATATTTACCATAGTTTTGTGCTTCTAACTTTTATCCTTTCTTTTTTTTCTAGCTTCATTTGATTCCTAGATTTTAGTATAATTTTTAGGTTGATGTATTGACTCGCTTAGCATGTACATGCCATATATATATTTTTATTTTATTTTGCTCTAGAACGGTAACTAAATGCAGTTTACAATTAATATAAGCTAATATCATATGGACAAAATAACTGTGAAATTTATAGTTAAGCATAAGCGCAGGAATATATACATACAAGTTTAAAACATTGCCTGTTTTAAGCACAAACATAAAAGTTTTATGACAAAACATTATCATAGGACCATATGCACATAACATAAACTGAAAACCAAAAAAGAAAGAAATAAGTAAATGTGTATATTAAACCTGAAACATAATGCCAAACACAAGTATTCACGCGTAAAACATAAAGTCAAATTTATAATTTTCTCTATGAAGGTTAAACGTATACGCAAAATCCTGATTATTAACTGTTTTCATAATATATACATGTGTAGATAATATATCTATAATCAAACAAGTGTATACCAAATTAATAATTATTATAATTAATAAATATTTTTGATTCTAAATTTAATTTTCGGTTCAATTAGTATATGGATAAATTAATTAATCACTATAAATTAATTAAAAATTACAATTTTAAGTTTATTAATTTATCGAGGTTTGACTGTTTATGTCGACAGAATTATTGTTGATACAAGTTTAATGAGGATAAACAATATATAAAGTATAGAGAGAGACGGTATATTTGGCATATATCATTTATGGATAAATCTATATTTCCAATTTGGTTCTATATTATCAGTCATTTACTAGTATTTGCATATCGAATTTGTAAACAAACCTAAAGGTCGTTGTCGTATCATTTTGTTTACAAAAACAAGAGAGTCGAAATCTTGCAAAATTGTAAAGAGGTTATATAACACATCAGTTGAGAGAATCAATCACAATGTTTACAAAGTTATAAACATTTCATCCCAATCAAAGTCTCTACATCTTTTCAACAATTTTGGAAGTGATAAGATGTAATTCCATGACATTTAAAGCTAGGTCTCCTTCTTTCATGTGTTTTCAATTTAAAAAGTTTTTATGTATATAATTTTGAAATTTTACTGAGAAAAATAAAAATAGTTCAATAGATATAACTTTAATATTTCTGGAAAAAGTGTGTTTTCTCAAACTCAAGTTTGTGGTAAGTTTCACCCTAAATAAGAGTTTTGTGAAAAATTTCACCCTATGTCCGTAAATATAACATTTAAGTCAATAATGCAAAGTCAAAAGCAAATGGCATATACTCTAGTGGCAGGTGGTAAGTCCACTTAAGGCAGTGCATTTGCATAACCTGAGATCGAGTTTTCATGCCTACATTATGTAGGAATTTGGCTATTGGGCCGGACAGTTGTGGCCCAACATAATTTGCCGTTGACAAAAAAAAAATAATGCAAAGTCAAAAATAATACACAATATAACTTTCATATATATATATATATATATGTATATATATATTATGTAAATTTTATGGTCACATACATTAGATTTTCAAAAATTTTAATAGATTTACTTTTTTGGTTTTAAGATTTTTTATTCAGTATATTATTTATTATAAATTTAAAATTTTGATAGTAATAATAACGATAGTCTATTAGTTTCATGTGATTAATTGACTTGTAATTTTAGATATAAAATGTAAAATTGAACAAAGAAAAAAAAAAGCAATTTTGAATTAGCTTCTTTTGTTTTTCAGAAAATCCTAAAAATAAACATATCACCAGGAAAATA
>JAKUCM010000385.1:0-46377 GCA_023374145.1 Lepidium sativum | reverse complement strand
CAATTGCCACACTAATGATTTGATTATTTAACAAGAGCTAAACCGGTAGATGTTTTGAGTGCAATTGAGTGTAACTAGGAAATTAATGTAAACAATATCTAAGGCATCAAGTTTAGGAGATTCACAAGGAAATCAAGGGTAGGATGAGGAATCTATCAGGCAAGATCAGTTCCGCTCTCGAATAAGAAATAACAATTGACTAACCTACTCTCGCAGCGATAATCACTATGCCTAGATCCAAGAGATCCTAACTCTCGTTGGTTATGGGAATCTAGCCATGCAATATTAACAGTTCCTAAATGTCCACAACCCAACCTAGCATCAACTCTCGTCGGTAGTGAAGGTGTTGCTTACCTAGAAAGGTTCTGGTTCTTATTAAACTTATGGGATAATAACCAACCTGAGATCATAGATTAGTTAGCTACTTTAACATAAGCATTAACTATGTTTCTAGGTTGAGATTCCATAATTTAGACATGTTTGTTCCTCATCCTCAATCCCTTTAAAATCCTTAGAATACCCTAAACCTGACTATGAACTACTTAGACATAGAAATAGAGAACAAGCAAGCAATTGTAAAGAAATTCATTCAAAACTCAGAATAAATGCAATAGAGGTTCAGGGATCTTCTCTAAGGATATAGAGATCTTAATCCTTCTCCTCTAGGTTACAATAAGAGTCTGCTACTTTTTCTCTTTGTCCCAGCCTTCTAAAAACGTGTTTTTTAACCTAATATAAAGAATAAAACCAACTGATACGAAATAAGGAAATTCCCTTTTCGCTTCGTAGAGTCGTGGATCGATCGATCCTTAGACTGTCCAATCGATCAACTTTTCTTCATTCGATTGTGAAGCTTCCATATCGTGCAAAGGATCGTGAGCAAATTTTCCTTAAATGACTCGATCGATCTCTGAGTGCTAGGTCGTGCAATGGATCGTGCGCATAACGTAGACGAATGGGGGTAGATCGCGTCAGGCATGAGGAGTCGGTCATTGGATCGAGTGTAGTTTTCCCTATATAAAGTTACGATCGATCGATCTTGGTGTTGCTCGATCGATCGTTCAACTCGTAGTGGAAAAATCCAAAGTTAAGCTCCACTCTCGTTCAGCATGTGGAATCCAAAGTATCCTTGCGTTTTGTACCTGAAAAGACTCTAAGAACACGACAAAGACTAAATAAAACATATGAATTAGTAAGCTATAAGTCTGTATAAATGAGGTATATCAGATCCCCTACATGCTTAGTGAACCCATAGGTCTTATTCCAACTATAATAACCAACTGATACAAAAGCATCACTTTCACATTGTTTTCCAGTTTGATCTCTGAACAGGTAACAACACAAGCAAAAAGCTTTATCTTTTTCCACATTGTACTTTAACCAATCAGCATACTGATCAAACCACTTTGCATTAAAACGCCGTAACACACCTCCTAGTGATGTTTGTTTGAAATTATGACCTTGAGGTTGACAAGGTCATCTCATCAAATATCTACGCCGCACCTCATCTCTTTGATCAGGATGATAATTTAGAATGCTTTCTCTTTGCTGGATCTGATGGTAAATCATCCAAATCAATATTGCTTGGGGAGATTTTCTTTTCAAAAATCGTTTCATCTTATATAATATAAGTCGTGATTGCTCTAGACTCGAATAAAGTAAGGTCATCTTCTTGTAGAACAGGGACTTGACCAAAAGGCTGCATTGAGAAAAGATGTGAGAATGTATGCGTATGATAGTAATAAGTTCACATATATATACATATATATATATACATATATATATATATATCCGCATGGTAGTATATTGTGTTCAAGTGTAAGTTCATAGAGAGAAAAGAAGGGAGCTTGTGGTCACAAGAAAAGAGATTGACAGGGACAAGCTCGAACTCAGTGTTCTTCTCATGGAGACAGAGGACACGTGCCACGCACACTGACATTTCGTTTCCATATACTTTCATCACCATTTCTATCTTTATGTGTTTTTCTTTACACTTGACTCGTAACTCGGAAGAGAGAGTGATGGAGAACAAAGATATGTCTGATTTGGTCCTATATATATAACCTATGCTTTGTATTTCATATAACTTAACCAGTGTGAATGTGGTCATGTTTATTGGACATTATTGTATCGACTCTAACGTTAGGCTGAGTATCGCACACGAATCTTTCTAATTTTATAAGGGTGATTTGCTAGATTATAGCGGAATTAAGTGTTAATTATTGAAATAGAGCAAATGTTGTAAATTACTAGAATAATTTTTTTAATTTAATATATACCATTTTACCCTTTCTGAATGAGTTAAAAAAAATGTATTTACGAAAATGTCATTAATGAAATGTGTCACGTAAGAATGAACTCTACCACAGTAATGGTAGAGTTTGGATGAACTCTACCACACGTTGGGTGAACTCTACCAAGCTATGGATGAACTCTACCAAGATATAGGTGAACTCTATCACACTAAACTGAACTCTACTACACTAAAATGAACTCTACTACACATAAGTGAATTTTAGTGTAATATTTTCCGTCGGGTCATTTTCAAGACAGTGTTTGAACCTTCAAACATGTTCCGATCTGAGTGAAATTTTGCAGGAATCTTCGTGACCCAGTGATCTTTAGATCCAATGGTGGGATTATGGTTTCAACGGCTAGTTTCTGAGATATTTTGATGTTTGCTGCTACATGTTGGTTGAACTCTATTACACATTGGATGAACTCTACCACAGTAATGGTAGAGTTTGGATGAACTCTACCACACGTTGGATGAACTCTACCAAGATATGGGTGAACTCTATCACACTAAACTGAACTCTGTTACACTAAAATGAACTCTACTACACATAAGTAAATTTTAGTGTAATATTTTCCGTTGGGTCATTTTCAAGACAGTGTTTGAACCTTCAAACGTGTTCCGATTTGAGTGAAATTTTGCGGGAAGCTTCGTGATCCACCGTTATTCAGATCTAACGGTGGGATTATGGTTTCAACGGCTGGGTTTTGAGATATTTTGATGTTTTCATGGCTATTCGCTGATCTTGGTTGAGCTTGGTGGAGTTAGAAATTCTAGTGTATTATGTTTTGTCGGGTCATTTTCGAGACAGTGTTTGAACCTTCAAAAGTGTTCCGATCTGAGTGAAATTTTGCGAGAAGCTTCGTGACCCAGTGGTCTTTAGATCCAACGGTGGGATTATGGTTTCAACGGCTGGTTTATGAGATATTTTGGATGTTTTCATGGCTGGTCTCAAACTCATTCATACAAAATCGAGAAACTCATAAAAGGAAAGAAGAAAAGGAAAAAGACGGCGAGGACGGCGACAAGAAAAAGAAGAAGAAGTAGACGAGAAATAAAAAAAAAAAAAAAAAAAAAAAAAAAAATGAGAAGAACGAGAGAAGAAGAAGATGAAGAATACTTTTTTTCAATTAAAATGGTATAATTGTAATTACCGTTTGTTTCATGTACTTCTTTCATTTTATAAAGATATCAGTTCAGAATATTTGATGGGTTGAAATAGGATTCCTTTTTTCTCGTGCCTCGAAACTCGTTTTATGAGCAGTTTAATCAGTTTTTGGTTAGAGATCAAGGGTCTTTACTAAATACACTACCTGTTCAATATTATATACACAACTATACAATACACCAAATCTCACTACTTCAGTAGTGTACTGAGAGAGAGAAGAAAATAAAGAGATAAACGTTACTAGAAGACAGAAGGTGGTTTAAGACAGTTGTGATACTCAAGCTGAGACATTTCTCCGCCGTTCACGGGATCAAACTGACATCTATAGAAGCTGTTTCATAAGAATACCACAGAACGTAAGTTAAGATACAACCAAACTCTGGACAATTCACATATGTTACACACAGAACTAGCCGTGAAGAATTCAAGTGGTTTGTCAATGGAAGTCCACTTACCTCCCATCCATGCCAAGAATAACTATGGTGTACTTCTGATGGCCAAAGGCGGCTATGTAATGAGTTCCTTCAACCAATCGAAACTGAGCCACGGACCATTCTGAGCTGAAATACTTTGGCAACACTCCTAAATAGAGTAAAAGAGTTGTGTTTAATAGTGTCCATGGGAGATTTATGAGGGGAGTCTCTGAACTAATTACTCTAAGTTACGGAAGTAACTGAAATTTGGGATTAGAATACCTACCTTTGAATAATGACAGAGACGACGATGGGGAAGAGCCAGTGCGAGCAGCATCAGGTGCAATTCGGGATGTGTCTTTTATTTGAGATCCAGAGTTGACTTTGAGACCAAAGACATGGACCGTTCCTTTGTCACTTGAGACAGCTAACCATTGAGCATTTGAAGAAAAGGCCAAACTGTAGATCTCCGCTCTATCTGCACCCCTCCTAACCTGTATAGACATATCATGGTTATTATTGCACCATGGACTCCAAACTCAAACGGCAGTGTTACTAGGCTTACATATAAATTTGAGAGCTTCTAAATATTAGAATCAAAATATGACACAGCTTGTACATGACAAGTAATTCCAACATTTTGAAAAAGATCATAAGATAAGATAGTTGGAGTTTTGTCTACGTACGAAATAATACAAAATGAGTTAATTCTGTGACTCCAATTAAATAAAATAAGACTGCAAATCAAGATCAGCCGCAAGACAAAACACAGCATGCTTTTGTAAATATTATTGCTCTTGCTAATGGATTCTTTGACGACCCTAATTGTTTCAAACTTTTACCAAGTTCGCATAAGTAAGCAAAAGATATATTTCTTTCAACACGTCTCACCCTCAGCAACCTTCCAAGAGTAATGTACCATCTAAAATTTGAGATTTGAGGTCAAAAACGAAAACTCGCAGAGAAGAAAAATGCTAAAAATCTACTCTAAGCAAGTTCAAAACTATCGGCATTTATAATTTCAAACACATCCAAGAACAACAAGTAAATCAACTCGAAGCAGAATAACAAGAATAGAAATTAATGAGATCAGATCATCAAAATCCAGTCCTATCATACTTCGCATTAGTTTATTCTCAAAATCAGAAACCAGCCAGTGACTAAACTACCAAATACAATTCTAACAACGAGCAATAGTAGAACTATAAATAGAGAAAAAATTAATCAAAAGCGTACCTCTTGGCGCAAGGTGCCATCAACAGTATTGAACACCCGAATCAGTGTACCTTTAGAGCTAGCTGTGGCCAATAAATGACCATCCTGCGTGAGAGCAAAGCAAGCTAATCTGGAATCGTGAGCCATGATGAACTTAGTCCGTTTAGAAGCGTAGTGCTCAATCCGAACTTGACCCTTCTGCAAACCTGGGCATACCAATACCATAGAACCAACACCCTGCGAAACGGCGCACAAACCCTTAGGGTTTGCTATGGTCTCAATCTGATGCATCAGCTTGAGGTCCGAGAAATTGTAAACAAAAATCTTCTGCTCAAGAACGACAATGATCCGATCTCTCCTAAGCCGAACCGCTCGGACATCGGACCTAAACGAGAGCTCGCCAATACATCGACCCTGATGATCATCCCAGATCATTACCTTATTAGGTGGATATTGAGGATCAGGTCCACCACCAACCAGTGCTAATATGTTGCATCTGAAAAGCATCTCAACCACGGCAACACCACCGCCGCGATCAAAATCACGGCGGAAAATCTCACGAAAGGGATCGCAATTAAGGATCCGGAAGCCATGATCAGTGCCTACAGCGAAGCAAGCGTAGTCCTGGTTAAAGGAAAGGTGAAGCAGGTTTGGAGGAGGCGTCGCCGATAAATCGAGTGTAGGGGTAGAAATCGGCGATCGAATGCTAACATCGCGATTGGAATCTGGATTCCCAACAGAATTCTGATTAGGCTCATCGGATTTAAGATTCATGGAGGAGAAGGAATCGAGAGACTCTGTTTCGTCGCCGCGATCGCGGTGGAAAGGGAAAGTAGAATCGGAATCTGGGGCAGAAGTGGAATCGGGATTAGGATTGGGATTCGGCCAGGAAGAAGAGATGGTGGCCATGGAAGAAGAAATCGTAAGAGGGAAAGGAGGCAGAAGCGTGAATAGAGAAGAAGAAGAAGAAGATAATAATGACGACTTCGTGCTTTGCTTGTTGCCGTCATATCTTTCAGGCGGCTACTCGACTTCTTATTATAAAAAAAAACAGTGGATAAAATCACATATTACGGAAAATTTCAACTGAATGTTTTGTTTTGTGTTTCTTTGTTTTTTTTTTGCTTTTATCTTTTACAGTTCAATTATTTGTTGATTTTTATAAATTGATTTATTGATTTACTTGTTACATAAGATTTATGTCGTTAATTTAGATTTAGATTTTGTATGTATGACAAATATTTTTATGATTTTCCATTAACCAACAATGTATTATTCTGTTGCAAGAAAAATATAATTGAAACACACAGACAACACACAACGAGTTCTAATGTTAACCAACACAAGAACGTGGATAGAAAAAAATACACAAGTTGGGAAGTCGGGGACATACTAAAATCATTAGTTAAATCTACAACTGTAAGACGTTGACCGTTAATTAGAAGCTGTAACGATTCATCGGTGGGTAAAACCCTGGTTGTGTCTGCGGTGGAGCTACCGGAACCGGAGGATAGGATAAACCAGGGAATATAGATGAATACATTTTTGGTGAACTTTCCGGTATGTGACTTATCGTATAGCCATGAGGCGGATATAAACCAGGGAAGCATGCCGACTGCAAAGTTTCCGGCTGAGCCAGTGGTTGATAAATCGGTGGCTGAGAAGGAATGGGGTTGTGACTAAACGATCCGACACTTGGAAGCAACTGACTCAACACGGGTCCGTTTGAATCAAGCTGGTAAGTCGCTGCAGGACGCACAGGCTCGTTCGTTGGGTACTGGGAGTAGCCGTCCTGGTAGGTAGATGCAGGACGCACCGGCTTGTGAGCTGGGTACATTGAATAGCCGCCACAGCTCGTAGCCACCACCAAATCAACGGTAAACCAATAAGTAAAACTGATATCGCCTCTAAGTTTTCCGTTAGGCTCCTTGATCTGATATGTGACGTATCTTTGACCGGTCTTGTCGTTTCCGAGATGATCTAAAAGCTCTTTAACTAGAACGTGAATCTCACCTATGTCTTTATCTCCTCCTCCACGTATCTCGCACTTGATCTTGAAAGTGATCACAAGGCGGTTAGCCTCAGCTAAGGTTTGGTCAATGGAAAATCTCATGACATCATTGCTCCATCTCGGGCTTGTTCCACTGTCTCTGACCACTTGTGTCTGCTGCTCGTGGTGGTTGGAGCATTTAGGATCGCCAGATAACTTAGCAGCCACAAAAACATCCATCTTCGAGACTTTCTTGAGCCCTTTTGCTGAGGCCACCTTAATCCGTAGAGATCTCGTCTCCATTTTTAGAAATGCAAAAGCTGGTTTCTGTCTACACACATTACATATACGAGTTGCAGAGAAGACTTAAGAGAAAGTCAATGACAACTAGAAGACCTTTTCATTATTCCATCCACTAATCTGTTTTTAATTTCTACCGAATTATGTTATTCATATACCTGTAGGAGTAAATTATTATCATGAAAGGAGAGTCTGTGTTTGATGAACAGCCAAAGGCATATTACAACTCAGTCAAAGGTAATAGGCATGGAAAGATATTCATTGCAAAAAGCAAACTGAAAACAATCAAATGAAGTTTAGCACAACATACTGAATTCTTCAAAGAACCTTTTTTTTATTCTTTTTCTCGGCTGCAAAAGATGCAAACTTCGTGATAAGAGGACATTCTCGATTAGTGATGAGTATGAGTGCCATCCCCGGTTTCTTCGCCTTTGCGTGAAGCTGCTCTTATCTTACGTTGTTCCTCTTTGTATATCCTGTTTCTTCGTTGGAACTACAACAATATACACATATGTCACATCCTCTCTCGTCAGTACCTCTATCAATAGCTTATACTAAGCAAAGTACAACGAATCTATATTGAAGACAGCATTGAAGTTTTTGAATCTCTTAAAATTTCACAGTTTCGTTCCTCAGAGAACCATATCTATAATTTCAACACATAGAAAACATGTTTCAAATTTTGACAAATCGTTCCATTTAAAGGATCAAACAGAGACAAGAAATGATGAAAAAAAAAACCCTTTTTAAGAGATTCTTAAGAACTGAGGAATTTGAAGAGTTAGATATAAAGCCATGAAACCAAATTCTCCCACAAGGAAAGTGGTATTATACGAACCTGATTCCTATGACCAATCAAGTTTATGGTATGAAAGCATCAACATTTTCACTTGTGAGATTGCAATTCATTAACCCACGAGACTTTCTAGATTCAAGCAAAAGAAAATGAAAGCTTATGTTTTTTATACAGGTCAATCGAATTAAACAAATACGGCAAAAAAGATAACCAGTTTGAGGATTGCTCAAATTGATCTACGAAGAACTACAACTCATGATCCACAAACTGTAGGGTTTCGCACAGACGACAGACAGTAGGGTATCATCAAATCAGTAAAGTAGATCAACCAATCAAAGCCTGAAATTGACGATTACAGTGCACGAATGAGCTGAAAGAACCCTAATAGAGAAGAAGGCGAAAGTACCTCTTTGGAATGGTGAAGGCACTCGAGGTAGTCTTCACGAAGAAGTGTACAATCTTTGGGCTCTCTGCAGTGAGACATACATTCGCTGAAATCCATCCAGAAATCGTAACACCTCCCTTTGTTTCCCGTTATTCCCCACCCCGACGCCATTCTTCTCTCTCGGTTTCAAAACTCAATCTGATGACCAAACTGGAGATAATCGTCTTAAGACTTCTCTCAAAGATCCGAGCGATTCGGGTTTTATCCAACTAGAACCCGAAAATGGCTTGGACCTTTACAACTATTATATAAACACCCAATGGGCCCAGTAAACCAGTAAACATTCTAAGTCGTTCAAAAGGTTTCGAGAACCAAAAGTAGTCACGACTCCTGTGCTTATAGCTTATTGTAGAAGAGAACCAGAGACATTATACATTAACAAGCAAAATAGATACAGCTAAGCAGATTCATATTTTTGGTTTGACCATATAAATATTAGTTTCTGCACCAAAGATGATGTCTCTAGCTATTAAAACATTCACGATAAGTTAAGAGTCAAACAGCCTATCCAGCTAACAATAATTCAGTCTGTCCACCAAAGCTAGGTCTCTATGGCTTGACGAGACGATAAGCAATAAATCTATTATCTCTGAAGAGCATCTCTGCGTTTTGAGAAAGAGTCATCTCGTGTTTCCATGGAATACAAACTATATGTTGGTCATTTAGTATACTCAAGTGGCCAGTCCCCATTATGAGCGTCTTCTCACTCTCTTTTACACATGATGATGTTTCATTACCACTCGGATTCTGAGGCATAGACGAAGGAGAAGTAGCAGTGTTCATCTTCGGACTGTTGGTAGCTGGTGCATGAGGAGTACAACCGTTTGTGGGATTCTGAGGCGTAGATGAAGGAGAAGCAGGCAATGTTCATCTTCATACTGTTGGTAGCTGGTGCATGAGGAGTACCACCGTTTGTGGGATTCTGGGGCAATGGCGAAGAAGAAGCAGCATTGTTCATCATCATAGCATTAATGGCTGATGCACTAAGAGGACCACAATTTGTAGGATTCGCAGGCCCAAGAGAAGCAACATTCATCCCATTACCATTACTGGCTGGTGCATTTTGAACATCTGGAAGTTCTGCACAGAATGATGACTTAAATCATGAATATACACTTCTTATTTCACAACTGCTTCCTATCTAACTAAAAATAAATACGATCCCACTGATTGGACTACAAGTGAGAACAAACGAAGAGAGCATCCACTTTAGCAAACAACCCAAACGAATATTCATGTGTATAGGTTTTAAGGAAGACAAACCATCTTCATACACATCAATCCACTTTGATGGGACATCAGGGGTCACCATCTTAAGAGGTTGGGAATGGATCTCTTGAGAACAGGTCTACACACATGAATTTGCAGCTTCTTGTCTCTCACAAGGCAAAGAAGACGATGAAGCCTGGTTCAAGTTCCCTGCACATCATAGATTAACATATCATACAAAGGTAATACACCAACTTGTCTTGTTTGATTTTTAAACTTTAGAAAGATACGTCGAGATAGTTAAATCAAATAGTTTTGAAATAAACAAAAGATAGTTGTTTCATGATTTGTTAGATCCGAAACTGCTCACCCTCATGACCCAATTTCTGACATGGCCAAGTTGAAGAATATAGTGAGGTGAATACTGATCTAGAAAACATCAAATAATTGATAAGAAGAATTTGCAATTCACAAGATTAACTGTAGTCAAACTCGAATTTAAAAGCATTTCACAAGAACAGTGTTAACCAGAACAAGAAACAATTCATCACTTTCTCTATTTCATATCACACACCAACTGAAACTTAACATAACTTGTTGATTTTGAAAGATTTGATCACTTAGGGAGTATATAAAATAGAAAAGGCATAACAAGGTCAAGTACATACCATGTTTGACACTCATAAATGCTACTTTAGCAGCACTCATTTCGGCCAACTTTTTGGTTTTTGCCTCTTCTCCTCTGAAAGCCTTCCCAGCAAACTCAACAGTTGCAATAAAGGTAGGCGCGTGTGGTGGACCAGATGTAAGAGTTACATAGAGTGGTAATGGAGAATTTTCTTTCTGAGCTATTTCTTGTAGAAGGCTTTTGTATGCAACATCAATTCCCTGAATAACAAAAATGACACAAAGTTAAAATCAAATTTATACAACATTCAAAACACCTGTTTGTTGTCCAAAATGAGTGAGAACTAGCCTCTGAACTCTGTGGCACCAATGCAGTCAATGCTATTTTTGCAGCAGCATGTTCAGCCGATTTTAGTGTCGGAAAAAACTCCTGGATTTGGAAAGTCTGTCCACAGTATGTAACCCTAGTTCTAAATCGAGGAGCATGAGGAGGCCCTTCTCGTTCAGTGGCATACACTGGTAAATCATATGTTTGCGGTTGACTCTTGTATGCATGATCCATCTGGAGGAATCAACAAACGTAAGATAGACCTAACAAGTCACAAATATTGCAAACCAAGCGACCAGTCACGAAATTGCTTGAAATGAACGGATTGATTGATCTAGGGTTTCGAACAGAGTATCATAAAATCATTGAAATTGATCAGGCAATCAAAGCGCACATTGACGTTTACAACAACACACTAGGAACGATTCAAAAGAAATCTGTGAAGAAAAAAAAAAGTAGTGTACCTCGTTGGAATGGTAACAACAGTCGAGAAGAAATGAAACCTTTCTCTGCATTTCGTCCATAAATCTAATCTCGAAGGATCCGAACGATTTCGGTTTATCCAGCCAGAACGGGTATGATCTGAAGTATCGACTAATGGGCCAAAATGGGCTTACTTGTGAGCCTTCGAAGGGCCCAGTTTTGAAGCCGATCTTCGGTTACTCGGAAGCCATTCCTATTCCAATTGTTTGGTGAAGGAGACGACGGCGGAGAAGACAAGAGATTGTAAGGAGGAGAAATGGTGACCGGAGAAGCGTTAATAGCATACAGAGCTCTACTCAGAGCTACGAGGAAATCGTTCGCTGGAGATACCGAGATGCTAAAAGCTTCAGCGTCCGAGATCCGTAAGAAATTCGAAGAGAACCGTCACGTGGCTTCCGATTCCGACATCCCTCGCCTTCTCGAAGAAGCGCGTGAAGCAGCTCAGTTTATTTCCACTATGATCGTCCAGGCCAAACTCAATGAGCGCGGCGGATACGGTGCGGTTTGCTTACCTTATATTACCATTGTTATTTTGCTCACCAGGTGTTTGCTGAAATGCGTGAGTGAGAACTTATTTCTTCTTTGTAAAAATGATATTTATTGCAGAGGTGAAAGCAAGTCAGGATTACGCAGGAGCTACTTTGGAGCTTCCATCAGAGGAAATGCTTAAAAAATCTGTATGAGTAAGCTTCACTATATTGAAACTGGAATCAGAATTAGTTCTTCTGCCTTACTCGTTTTCGTTAATCTCGAAAGGTGCTACTTTTATGTTCTGTGATTTTTATGTTTTCTTATGTTTTCACATCCAAATCAACCCAGATGTAATCAATAAGGAGCTTTTTACATACCTTTTTGGAATATAATACTTTACTACAACAGCTTATGGATCATCTCTCTAGTGTTCTAGATTGTGCTTGTGTGGTTTCACAGATTCTAATAGAAAAATGGAAAAAAAAAATATGCGAGACGAGTGAAGTCATGATCGTTTGGTTCATTTTTCAAAGAGAATTACTACACAAGCTTCTCTAACCTTCATAAGTGTCCATGGTTTTTCCCTGAAGTCCTTTATGATCTTCATGATTCCTTAGTTCAAAGTTCTAGTGCTCTGTAATTAATGTCTCAATCATGTTCTTTCTGGTGTGCAATCCTTAGATTATTGTGTTGAGGAGCTTTTTGTCTTTTGTTTCATAGAAATCATGTGAATCTCCATAACCGTATGTATATCGTTCTCTTAGTTCACGTGAGTCAAAATTTAATATTATTAAGCTGTATTCATAAATGGTCACGCATTACCTAATTATTACATATGTAACAACTCACGCACGTCCTAAAGAAAGTAGCTATGTCGTAGAGATGAAGATATGGTCATGGACTCATGGGCCTCATTGCAATGACAAATACAACACAATGTCAGCTTTAACCTCAATCTCGTACAAAACTAGCTCATTTTCCATTTATAAACAGTTCATATCAAAATCGTGATAAAATTACGACTTAATTAAACCCATGAATTACTATCCTTGATACAACAAATTTATATAACATTGAACCTAGTGACACAAACGTTACGATCATAACATCGACACCTACAAATGGACTGCCATACTTTTACAAAACTTTTTACTTGTAAACCTACCAAAAACCCTAAGAATTAAATTCTTACTTGTCTATATATACGATCTCTCTCAACTACATCAACTTTATAATTAGATTAAACACATTACATTTTTGTTACAAAACTCCATGACTTCGTCTATAACATTTGCTCTTATCTTCTTTCTCCTTTCACTCAATCTAACTTCGTCATCAGCGTCAAAACGCAATAGCTACGTTCAAAATGCTTGTAGCGTTACACACTACCAAGATCTCTGCGCTAAAACGCTATCGCCATTTGCATCAGTCGCCAAAAACAGTCCAAGCAAATGGGCACGAGCCGGCGTTTCAGTCGCCATAACTGACAACAAAGCCGTTCTTAGATACCTTCTCAAAACGCGACTTTCAGGAGTTGGAAAACGCGACCGCGTTGCGTTATCAGATTGTCGAGAACTGCTCCAAGACTCTCTTGATAGTCTCCATAAGTCCTTAGCCGTTCTTCGGACACTTAGAGCCAGTGAGTTTCAGCAACAAATGAGTGATCTTGCCACGTGGCTTAGCACTTCCCTTACGGACAAAGACACGTGTCTTGATGGGTTTGAAAAGATGTCGACGAGGCCAAACACTGTGAGGATGATACGAGATAAAGTTACGACGTCTATGTATGTGTCCAGCAATTCTCTCGCACTCCTTAACAAGCTAGCCGCTAATGGTTTGTAATCTCATCAAATCATAGTACGAAGCTTTGGTTTTCATATATGCTTAAGATTACTACTAATAATGTGGTTCATACTTGAATTCACTAAGATTGTTAAGATAACGTATCTATTAACACTAAAACCCAAAAAGAATGTATCTTATCTCAGTTTGATGGAACTATATACGGTTGGAGAGGCTTCTTTATTTTATTTTTGTTAATTGGTATACCGCTGGAAAAGTTTATTTGGTGAAGTGGGGGAAATGTTTGTTTCTGTGTGAATTAAAATTCGTTTTTAAAGAATTGTGTTTGCATCACATAATATTTTTAGAGGTTTGAGAGATTTATTTTTTGAATGTCAACTAGACCGACAATGTTCATTTCATTTCTAAAACTCTTTTTTTTAAAAAAAATCTTATGTCGTGAAGTAGAGTCTTTACTTATGATACCTCTATATGACAAGTTACACTGTGTTTATGCTGAAAACAATTTTCAATTAAAAAGTGAATATGAGATTATAAATTGTTTGTGAGAATACAATATCGAAAACTAAGATTTAGTAAATCAGCAATGTCACTTATTTGCCAAATCCGAGCTCAATTTTCCAGAAAAATATCCCCTTCTATGTCTCACAGCATGTCCCTTTCATTCATGCTCTCTAATCTTTTTTTATTAATGTTGATTGATTTCATCATTAAGTACTCCTTAATCATCATGGCGCAATCCTTATTTGAGCGTGGTAATGATGAGGAAGCAATTTCATTTCCTTTGGTTTGATTCGCTTGGATTTTCAAATATTCTGACTTAGGCGCATTAATGAGATAAAGAACGGTTAGATTTTTGAGGAAGTAGATCGATGGTTGCTGTTGTTGCGTCGATTGTGTATAATAGTGCATAAAATAGTGAACGCCTTGGTATTCAAGATTCGCGGAACCTCCCTTTCTACTATCCTGTCATTTTTGACACTTCTTTTCTAACTTTAGTTTGCGACTTTTCATCTCTTGTTTTACTCTCGTCTTCATTTCATCTTTTCTTCGTCTTAATCTTTCATCTCGATTTACTCTAAATGGCATTCAGTTCAAGATCTAAGTTTTCCAGTCCATTTTCTTCCGGTTCGGAGCTTTCCACCACCGATTTGGAGTTATTTCATGCTCGAAACAGGATCACACTGTCGATCGAGCTTCCCGGCTCTTTCCCCACCCTTTTCCAACGCAGTTTCTTTGCACTTCAACGTTCTTCTTTGATCGTTGTAGACTTTATTTCCCTCTTCCGAAGTGTTTGCTACAGCTTCTATGGGACCTCAAGATCTCGTTGGAGCTATTGTACCGTCTCTTCTCCGCCAGATCCTTGCGTTGTTAACACTTGCTCGTGAACACGGAGTCGAGTTCATTTCCAAGGCCTTGTTACAAATTTTTCCTGTGAAAATACGGATTCGGTCTGGGAAGATTCTTCCATCTTTTTGCACATCTCGCCTTGAATGGCTCAAGGGGGTTCTAGACCGTGATGACAAATTTAAGAGCATTATGTTTGTTCGAGATTGCTCCTGACTTAGTTGGAAGATTTCCTCTGAATCATCTCGTGAAGTCGGGGGTCGCACACTTGTTATGCTCTCATTCTTTCTTTACTTCTCGTTTCGTTTCTTTAGTTGTTCCATCTTAAATAATTTTCCTTTTTATATCGCTAAGTTGGACTCTGGTTAGGACCGGAGGGAGGAGGTCGTCCCTTTTGTTTCAACAAAGCGACTGTCGGTAGAGCTCCTTTAGCACATATAAGATACTTCGTGCCCTTGCCACTCTATACAAGGTATCTTCCAGTCTGGAGCACTCAGAGCATCCTCCTCCTCGTTCTCATGTTCGTTCGGGTTGCGGTGAATGTATGTTCTGAAACCTTTAATTGCTCGCAAAATTTATGTCTCTTGTATCATTTTTCCTATAACATTGCTTGACTTGGAACATTTATCGGAATATTTTTCTTAGGGAATGACTTTCCTGTGTTGATCACTTTAAGTTATCATATCTGTCTTCCCCCTGCTTCGGCTGATGTTCGAAGAAGGGTGTGTGAGCCATCTTGTCTTGAGAGGCCTCGGGAGGATGAATCTGAGGAACCTTCCTCCAAGCGAGAGCATCGTGAGAATACTCCTCCTCCGCAGAAACCTTCCTATGCTAGAGAGCCAGATGCTCTTACCCTTCTCCTTAGCTGGATCATCCCCTCGAATTTCTTGGCTCTTCCGGTTCTGAGATGTTATGGTTGCCTTGGGGAAGGTTTGTACATCATGTTTGTTGATTTTTTTATTTTATTTTTAGTTTTTAGAGTTTTCCCTGTTTTGATCAGGTCTCAGGCTGACTGCAAAAACCTTGTTAGCAGTTATGAGGACCATTATGCTAGCCTCTCTTAGCTGCCAGTTTGAAGTGAAAAGGGATGCTGAGCTTGCTCTTCTTCGAGAGCCGAATTTGACTTTGGTGTGAAAAGAGCAGGCCGACGAGAGGGCGAAGGCGCTCTTGGTGAAGGAATTCAAGAAGCTGCAGTCGGTCCGGAAGAGGGCAATCGAGCGTACTCGGTGATAAACAGGTTTTTGCGGTGTTTTCTCAAATACCAAACTGTTTATGTAATCAATTGCAGTACAGTATGATGTCAATCCAATGGGAGAGTAACTAGCAATCAAGATATAATCTACTTATTCTAATCTAAGCCAAATTCGGTTTTAGTGAGTGGTGATCTATCCTAGGTGACAACGAAATCTTAAAACAAAATGCTAAAAATGAAACAGCGTATTAGAATGTAAAAACAGAGCATTAAAAGTAAAGCAATAATGAAACTAATACTGAAGTGTAACAAGAAATCTCAACCTAAAATAGAATATTAAAATCACGAAAATTCAATAAGGGAAAAACGGGTTCTCGAGGATTAGGATCAATGATTAGGGTATTCCTAGGGGTTCTAGACTTATCTATCAACCTATTTAGATGACCTCTAAGCAAGGAATCACAAAGTAATCACATTCGCTCTCGCGCAATGGGATCTCTCCTAAAAGACAACCTGACTTGACTCTTGCCCAACGATTGGAAATTCAAGAGGCCTTAAGTATGGACCTTACAAAGCCTAATAACACCCTAGACAATCAATCTCTTGAGCTAGGAAGATGCTATCTTAATTTAAGCATGTTCAAGTGATTCCCCAAACGCCTCTCGGGGGGGATTCACCAAGAGATCGAATTTAAATTGATCAGAAAGAAACAAGCATTAAGAACACTTAAACTAAAGAGATCTAAGACCTTATTTAAACATAGACAAATCTAGAAATCCCTAAGTTTTCCCCTAATCTCACCCTTTCCTCAAGAACCCTAGACTAACTTACTCAGAATTCATGAAATAAAATAAAGACTTAAAATCGAAATCTAATTGCATAAAACTTAAAGCTAAAAAATCGTAAATGCCTTAGTGAAAATATGAGACTCGAAATTTGCTAGAAAATATTGTATATTGAAAGTAGAAATTCTAGTACAATTTATAGATCAAAAGATCTTAAAGAAAAAGGAAAAATACTTAAAGAGAAAAAGGGAAAAATTCCCTTGAAAGAAAAATGAGAATTTCCTTTTAAAAGTTAAAAGGAAATTTCCCTAAGAAAGAAAAATAGAAAAGAACTAAAAGATAATTGGGCTTGCACAAAGGGGCTTTTGATGGGCCTTTTTCGCAGAGAAGCCCAAAGATTCAATCTTCGTCTAAAGTCTTGGTTCTGGTCCGTAAAGGCACTCGACCAAGTGATGGTCGAGTGTCATGCTCGAGTGTCGGAGACTCGAGTGACAAATCTTCTAGTTTGCATCTTGAACTTCAACCTTAGACCAGTCGATTCCTCATTGGTCTTCTTGTACTCCGAAATACTTCGTGATAAGCTCCAAAAAGTACCTAAAAGTCCCTTTTATGCAATGTATGCAATGCCCGATACTAATAATGCAAATTATGCTAAAAGGAACCTAAAACAATGATAATAATGCAAGTATGAATGCAAAACATGCTAAATAATGGTCCTAAAATGTGGTAAAATGCAGACACATCAACTCCCCCAAACTTAGTCTTTGCTTGCCCTCAAGCAAATGTGCATCGAGCTAAGAAGGAAGAGAAGTTGCTAACAATGGGAACATCTTACTTAAACAAATGACCTGCCAAAATCGAAAAACTGTAACCCACAAGTGAAACCTCATTCTTTTGTAAGAACCACAATTTACTTTCATCAAGGCTTAGCATTAAGACCGATTATTCCATAACACTTAGTTGGTCTCTTAAGAAATTCAGATTCGAAACCTATTTCTTTCAAGTGCAGTCCGCAAAAGGGGCTATTAATCAAAGACTTTGGGATTCAACTTCCTCAAATTCAGCTAGTCACTAATGGTTTAAGCATTTTCGATCACTTCTCAACTCTTTACTCGTTTTTATTGGCTTTAGCTTATCAATGAAGCACGAAAAAGTACGGGTTTACGCATAGTCCCGGTTCACCTTAGGCATCGATGTATTAGCTTTATCAATGAGACGCGAAAAAGTACGGGTTTACGCACAGTCCCGGTTCATTTTAGGCGATATCGAAATGGTTTTATTGATGAACACAAGAAGGTACGGGTTTACGCACAATCCCCGTTCATCTTAGACCATATATTTTGGGCCGAGTTTTGAGAAGGATGATTCAATATTCACCTTATGCTTTTCTTTTTACTTAGCTAGCTGAACCTAAGGAAGGATCTTATGCAATGTATCTCAAGCCCCTAATTTGGAAAATAAAATTCGATTATGAGGTAACAAATCAGGTTCTTTTCGAGACACAACCTAAGTATCGGTTTCAAAGGTTAATGATCTACCTATCAGTGTTCAAGAGGAAAAACGCGAGTTTAAGAGTTCACTATGGTTACTAGCCAATCAACCTAGCAAGTCTACCTATCTAGCAAGATGATTCCCGAAACTCTAGACTCAATCCTATATGAATGCAATGCAACTACATGAACACTCTGTTTTTGACTTATGCATTTTCGATTTTTTTTTTTCAATTTTTTTTTTTTTGGTTTTTCTATGCCTTAGATGTGATGCAAATGATCAAATGCAAGAATAAAAACTAAGAACCACAGAAAACAAAGTCAAATATCCTCTAGAACCCTCCCCCAAACTTAAATCACACAGTCCCTTGTGTGTATAAAAGTCCGAAAGAGGATCCTAGACCAGCAAGTCAAGTGAAAAATATGCAAAAGCAAGCTAAGTAAAAGAAATGTAAAAGCAAGTCAATTGAAAAATATGCAATGGTATTTATAATGAAAGGAAGGGGTTTTGGTACCTCTTAATGATTCCAGTAATCGGATGCCACATTTCGCATGAGCTCCATGTAGTAGTCATTATGCCTTTGACGCTCGAGCTCAGCTTGCTCGAGCGTGTCCGTCGAGTGTTCGGAATGCTCGACTGATTGGTGCTCGAGCGGTTGGCTCGAGCTTGTTCCTGCTGCATCAAATGGTCTTCTGTATGAGAAGGCTGCTGGGTTAGCTGAGGAACGTCTAGCTGGTGCTGGTTGGTGTTGCCTTTCACGATTTGTGGATATGGAGGCTCTTCTTGGGCGAATAGTTGGTGGCGGTGGTTGTAGTACGCTGTTCCTTTCTAGAGCTGCAACTCTCCTACTTAGATCATCGTTTTCCTGCCTTCTAGCTTCGTCGCTAGCAGTCAGCTTCTTCACCTTTTTCATCAACCATTTGTTCATTTTCTGCAACAAGCCTATGTGCTTGTGTGCTTCTCGGATTGGTTCTCCTTGACGAGGTGGCATCGTGTGTTCTTCAAAACAATATGCCTCGGGATCCACCTCATCGCTGTTTGTTGGTGATGAACTCTGCTGAGGTTCATTGGGATCGTACAAGGCTTCTAGAGGTGGGTTGAAATCCGTGTTTCGCCCCATTCTTATTGTCGTGTACTCCCTGTTTGGCAAGAGCAGAAAAGCGTTTGGTCTAAGTAAATGATGTAAAGAGTAAAGGAGCTTACCTCGAACTTCCATTGTGGCCAAGAATTGACTCCTCCTTAAATGATCGATGTTCATGAACCGAGGGTCAGCCCATTGTGTCTCATCGATTGGCACATTGCACCTTTCCAGAATGCATGTGATAAGTCCGCCAATGGTGATCTTTCCATCACGTCCTCCAGTTTTGTTATCCCTTGCCCAATCTCGGTATGTGACTAATTGGTTAGCAAACTGGATGGTTAATCCAGCATTGTTTCGATCTCCAATAATTGGGGATCCGTCACTCTTTTGACCAACAATGTCTTTAAGAGCAGTCACCAACATCTCCATTTCTCCTAGGTTAATTGTTCCAGTAGTAAAACGTGAGAAAAATGTATTTGCTAGGATTGTTCGAAAATACGTCAATGCCGGGTTTCGGATCAGTGATGCCTTAGATCGGGAGGATGAGAATCTGCTCCTTGTTGATGCAATCGACCTCCACACATCATCCAACTCAGCTCTATCAAAATCGGGTCCATAATTTTCGGACTCAGCCTTTGGGAACTCGAAGAGGTCCCTAAGTGCTTTGAATGTCATTCGATAGTCCCTTCCTCTTATTGCAAAGAAGATGTAACCGCCACCTTGCTTTTCTTGGAGACTCTCGTTTTCAGCATCGTATAGAACGATTTGAACCGTTGCCAAAAACTGAAGAGTTTCTTCCTTGTAAGCTCTTTGCGGATATTGCACAAATGTGGACAGCCCACAATTTTGCAACATGAGATCCACATCTCTTGTTATCCCCATTGCGGTTAGCGCTTCCTTGCATGGATAGCGGGTACCTAGAAAATCCATCCTCCGCAGATCGCTTAGTGCCCTTGCCGAGTTATGCCTCTCCTTCATCTCCTTCTCTCTTTTTCCGGCAAGAATTATCTCTCTTGCTTCTGCCGCCTCTCTTTCACCATATCCATCTTCACGGAGTGTTTCAGCAGCAAGGTCTGGGTCCAATTCGTCTTCATCCATGTATTCTCCTCTTTCTTCCGACTCATTCTCAGATTGCACTTCCATCCTCCTCTTCTCTTTTCTGCCGGGTCTGCTTGCGGCCATGGAAGACTCTCCTTGTAAAGGATTGCTTCTTGATCGAGCATTATTTTTGGCTCTGAGGCGGAGGAGGTTGGCTTTGTTGGATTTTCCGTCTGTCATGGTGAAAGTAGGTCGGAGGAAGAGTAAGTGTTCGGACACTCGAACAAGACACTCGAGCAGAGGTGATCGAGTGTAGTGGATGAACAAAAAGAGAGACGATTTGCTTCTGTAAAAGAGAGAACAACTAGAGAGAAATGTTAGAGAGAGAATGTATTTCGTGTGAATGGAAGGAGAGAGGCTCCTCCTCCTTTTATAGAGGAGAAAAACAAGGGGGAGCCTTTTCAAATTCAAAATTTTAACTTGGATTAAATCAAATCTTTTTGAATTAAATGGAAAAGATATTGTATTAAAGAAAGATTTAACCCATTTTTCGGAGTAAATGTCTCCCCTTTCTCAGCTTTTGGCAGTTATAGGCTTGGAGGTATGTGAATAGGCATGAAGGCGGGACGCTCGAGCCTGACACTCGAGCAGGTTTGGTCGAGTGTCAGTCTGCCAAAAGCTGGCTGATGCTCGAGTGGGACACTCGACCAGGCGTGGTCGAGTGTTGTCCCATCTTGTCGGTTTTGACCCTATTTGTCCCATGTGGGCCCCATTTTCCTGCAAAAGAGACCCAAAAAACCTTCCAAGTGCATGTAAGTCGAAATAGATGTATGAAAAAATGATAAAATAGCAAATTTGTAAGTAAATATGCGAACAGAAAGAAATTGAATGTATATACAGAGGATACCTTTGGGATTGCCTCCCAACTGCGCTTGTTTATAGTCTCAAGCTCGACTTTCCTCCTTTTTATTGGAGAGGAGGTGGTTCATCGAGCAGAACCGAAGTTCCCTCGGGAATCGTGCTTTTTGCCAAGTAAGGCTTTACTCTATGACCGTTTACAGTGAATCCTTCTCCATTGCTATTGGCTAAAGTGACTGCTCCATAAGGTAAAACTTGTAATACTTTGAACGGACCAGACCACTTCGATCGTAGCTTTCCTGGAAATAGCTTGAGTCTTGAGTTAAAGAGTAGCACTTGATCACCAACTTTGATTGTTTTCCGCTGGATCTTTTTGTCATGAACTGCTTTTGTTCGATCCTTGTATGCTTTTGAGCTGTCATATGCTTCGAGTCTGATTTCTTCGAGTTCATGTAAGTCCATCTGCCTCTTCTCTTGTGCTGTCTTGATATCGAAATTCAAGAGTTTGGTTGCCCAAATCGATTTGTACTCTATCTCAACTGGTAAATGGCAGAATTTTCCATAGAGTAATTGAAAAGGTGTGCGGCCAATAGGTGTTTTGAAAGCAGTCCTATATGCCCAAAGAGTATCATCCAATTTGGCGGCCCAATCACGTTTGGACAGCCCAACTATCTTCATCAAAATCGATTTGATTTGTCTATTAGAGACTTCAACTTGTCCGCTGGTTTGAGGATGATAAGGAGTTGCCACTTTGTGTTTAACCCCATGTTTCCTAAGCAAATTTTCGAAAACCTTGTTGACAAAATGGGATCCTCCATCGCTAATCACAACTCTTGGCACACCAAATCTGGGAAATATAATGTGTTTGAAGAGTTTAAGTACCACCTTTGCATCGTTTGTAGAAGCTGCAATAGCTTCTACCCATTTAGAGACATAATCCACAGCAACCAAAATGTAACTGTTTCCTAAAGAAGGAGGCTTAAATGGTCCCATGAAATCGATTCCCCAACAGTCAAACACTTCTATCTCCAAGATCGGATTCTGCGGCATCTCATTCCTCTTGCTTATACTGCCCATTCTTTGGCAGCAATCACATCTGGATATGAACTCTTGGCAGTCTTTAAAAATCGATGGCCACCATAACCCGGATTGAAGGATTTTCTGTGATGTTTTGAATGCAGCAAAGTGTCCTCCATAAGTAGATCCATGACAATGTTCCAAAATTCCATTGACTTCCTCTTCTGATACACATCTTCTGAATAGTCCATCAGATCCTTGCTTGTAGAGATAAGGCTCATCCCAAAAATACTGCCTTACATCCCTAAAAAATTTCTTCCTTTGATGATAATTCAAGGTTTTAGGCAGCTCTCCTCCGACCAAATAGTTTACCAAATCGGCATACCATGGTAAACATGTTCCCATAAACTTCGATCTGATCGAAAAACGCCTTCTTTGTCTGTGGGTTTGACACTCGAGCAGGTGGTGCTCGAGTGTCATGGTCGAGTGTTCGGTGGAAAAACTCAACAGCTGCTCTTCAGGCATAGAATCATTCATTGGAAGGGTTTCTTCAACCTGTATTCTTGATAAATGATCAGCAACACCGTTTTCAACCCCTGGTTTATCGACTATCTCCATGTCGAATTCTTGTAGCAACAAAGTCCATCTAAGCAGTCTAGGCTTAGCATCCTTCTTTTTCATCAAGTATCTTAGAGCTGCATGATCAGTATGCACAATAACTTTTGATCCAACCAGATAGGACCGGAATTTCTCAAAGGCGAACACAACTGCAAGCAATTCCTTTTCCGTGGTGGCGTATTTCACCTGGGCTTCGTCTAGTGTTCTACTAGCATAGTAGATCACATTCAGTTTCTTATCTCTCTTCTCTCCCAGAACTGCTCCAACAGCATAGTCACTAGCATTACACATTATCTCAAAAGGGAGATTCCAATCGGGTGCTTGAACTATCGGTGCTGTTAGCAAGGCGTTTTTAAGTTCGAGAAAAGCCTTGAGGCATTCCTCGTCAAAGATGAAATCCGCCTCTTTACAAAGGAGACGCGTCAAAGGTCTAGCAGTTTTCAAAAAGTCTTTGATGAACCGCCTATAGAATCCTGCATGTCCCAAGAAACTCCTAATGTCCTTGACATTTTTCGGTGGTTGTAACTGAACAATAACCTCTATCTTGGCTTTGTCGACTTCAATGCCCCTTTCAGAAATCTTATGACCTAAAACGATCCCTTCTTTCACCATAAAGTGGCATTTCTCCCAATTAAGCACTAAATCCGTCTCAACGCACCTAGATAGAACCCTGCACAAGTTTGACAAACAAGAGGAGAAGGAAGAACCATAGACAGAGAAATCGTCCATGAACACTTCGACCATCTACTCAATCAGATCCGAAAATATAGAAGTCATGCAACGTTGAAAAGTAGCAGGTGCATTACAAAGACCAAATGGCATTCTCCTATATGCAAATGTACCATAAGGGCAAGTAAAGGTTGTTTTTTCCTGATAATTTGGATGTATAGGGATTTGGAAAAATCCACTATATCCATCAAGGAAACAATAATATGAATGATTAGACAACCTTTCGAGCATTTGGTCTATGAATGGCAAAGGATAATGGTCTTTTCTAGATGCATAATTCAATTTCCTAAAATCAATGCACATTCTATGTCCTGTAATGGTTCTAGTTGAAATCAAGTCATCATTTTCGTTTCTAATGACAGTGACCCCTCCCTTTTTAGGCACACAATGCACAGGAGACACCCATTTACTATCAGAAATAGGATAGATTATATCAGCATCTAACAGTTTTAAAATTTCTTTCTTAACGACCTCCTTTAAATTCGGATTCAATCTCCTTTGAGGTTCCCTGCTAGTATAAGATTCATTTTCAAGGTGAATTCTGTGTGTGCATAAATCGGGAGAGATCCCTCTAATGTCAGACAGTGAGTATCCTAAGGGTTTTCTAAACCGTCTTAATTCAGAAAGCAACATGTTTAACTCATCATCACTCAATGCATTATTTACTATTACTGGATAAGTAGAGTTAGATCCAAGAAATGCGTACCTGAGCCCGGAGGGGAGTGGTTTGAGTTCCACTTTCGGCGATTTGAGCTCCGACCAGTCATCATCGAGCGGACACTCGACCTTAGTGTGGTCGAGTGTAATGGTCGAGTGTTGATTCCCAGAGGCTAAATCGGAATGCTCGAGCTTGGTGTGCTCGAGTGTTGAGGTCGAGTGTAAAGTTTCGAACTGTTTTTCACTTTTCAGTGATTTGCAAGAGTCCAACAGGCTTTTGTAGACCTCAGTTTCTTCGTATATGTATCCATCACAACCGTCTTTTATCAAAGCAGTACCAAGGTGGTCTTTCTCCATCAATTCTCCAAATAGGTCCTTTGAAAGATCATATATTTCTTGCACCACGAACAGTTGACCCTCAATGGTCAGTTTTTTCATTATGTCACTGATGCTGAAAGTCATCTTGAAATCTTTCCCAAGGTTGAGTTCGATTTCTCCTTTTGGCACATTGATCACAGCTCCTACAGTGGCTAAGAAGGGCCTTCCAAACAGCAAAGGGTCCTTTGGTTCTTCTCCCATATCTAGAACAACGAAATCCGTGGGGATTTCTACTCCTCCAACCCGAACTGGTAAGTCTTCTAGAATTCCATGTGGAATCCTAACCGATATGTCAGCTAGTACCAAAGATATCTTACAAGACTTGTATCTATCGAACCCTAATCGTTTGGCGACTGTTAGAGGCATTAGGCTGATCGATGCCCCTAAATCACACAAGCAACTCCTGAATGTGAGAGGTCCAAGCGAACATGGAATTGTGAATGTTCCTGGATCATCGAGCTTCTTAGGCACAACCTTTCTTTGTATAATAGCACTGACCTCGTGAGTTAACACAACCATCCCTTCAACTTCTTGTGTTCTGTCCTTGACTGCTTCTTTCAAAAACTTCTGGTAAGGGGGCATTAGCATAAAGACGTCTAGAATTGGTATTTTCACTTCAACGTCCCACATCTGCTTTTCAAAGAGAGCTTTGTACTTGTCTGCCACATCCTTTTTGAATCTCTGTGGAAAAGGAAGCTGTGGTTTGAAGGGAGGTGGAGCAAACGTCTTTGGGTCTTTTTGTATATCGGTTGTGTTTCTAGGCTGATCTTCGGACACTCGAGCAGGTGGTGCTCGAGTGTGTTGGTCGAGTGTCACGGATTTTGGCTTTTTCGTGCTGATTTCTGTCTGTTCTTCGACCAAATCATCCTCCCCTTCTAGAAGGACACTGTCCTCAGTGTTCTCTGTTGGTTCAGCACGAATTAGCAATTCACGGCCACTACGGAGTGTAATGGCGTTGGCGTGATACTCCTTAGGATTTTGAACAGCTTTTCCAGGTAGCTGTCCGGTTTGTTTGTTGATTGATGAAGATCCTTGTTGATTCTCTACATATTTGAGACGAGCATTGAGAGTCTCAAATTTGCAGTTGAGTTCATTATGTGAAGCATCGATCTTAGCATGTACATCAGTAAATTTCCGTGTTAATTCAGAAGCGCTGGCCGTCTGTCCCTTTAGTTTCTGCTGCAAGATGTCCATCACTTCAGGTGTTTGTTGTGGTGGTTGGGTGTTGTATCCAGTAGATGGTTGGTGGTGTGTTTGCTGGTACTGTTGTTTGGGTATGAATGGTTTTGATTGTGGTTGCGAATGTGGTTTGGGTGGGTACACCTGGTCGTTTGGATTCGCTACATTTGTGTTTCCGTAGGATAGGTTGGGGTTAGGTTTATAGCTGTTGAATTGTCTGAAATTGTTGCTTTGGTTCTGTACGAAACTGACCTCTTCAACCTCGTCATTGTCTTCTTCAACCCGTTCTGATTCAATGACATGGTGTACTTGCTTATGGTGAGCTGAAAGTAGCTTGTCTAGTTTGTCTTGTATGGCTTTGAGCTCCTTTCTACTAACCATATCTGAATCCGTTACGCCTCTAGGAGTTCGATCATAGTCTTCACTGTATTGGCCGTCTGCTTGAGCTAAATTCTCTACTAATTCCCATCCATCATCGACATCTTTATTCAGAAAATTCCCATTGCTGGCTGTGTCTAGCAACATGCGTATCTTTGGGATCACGCCTCTGTAGAGAGTACTGAGAAGGGACTCAGTAGTGAAACCGTGATGAGGACATTGCGATTGGTACATCTTGAATCGTTCCCAAGCCTCAGAGAATGTTTCTGAATGGTTTTGCTTAAAACCAGAGATGGAATTGCGAAGTTTCGCAGTTCTGGAGTTTGAAAAGAATTTGCCTAGAAATGCTTCTTTGCAGGCGTCCCATGATGTGATAGATCCTTGTGGCAAGTGTTTTTCCCATAGATGTGCTTTGTCTCCAAGAGAGAAAGGAAACAATCGCAATTTCAGAGCATCCTCACTAACCCCGTTTATTTTTGTCAGACTGGTTAGTCTTTCAAATTCATCAAGATGATCAAGTGGGTCCTCAGAAGGTAAACCATGAAATTTACTGTTCTGAACCATGGAGATCATGCCACTCTTAATCTCAAAGTTGTTGTTGGCGATGGCTGGTGGGACAATTCCATGGCGTTGAGTGTGGATACTGGGAGCATCACCGGCACCAATGTGTCTAACTCTCCTAGGACGAGTTCCTAATTCAGTAGCTTGTACTTGTTCTTCCATGTTAACCCTGATCCGTGTATTCTTCGTTCAATCGGTTCCGTTGTTCTTGCAAGTATTCACGAGGCAAACGGTCTATTCTGTCAGAGTATGGAATGAGGTCTTCACTTCCACGGGATCTGGTATTCATGCAAGTAATTTGTGTTGTCGGTAATGACACTCGAGCGGTTGGTGCTCGAGTGTAGTGATCGAGTGTTTCTTGGTTCTGCTAGAGCTTTCTGGAAAACATGAGAAAAATCAACGTGCTCGAGTTGTGTTGATCGAGCTTGTTGATCGAGTGTACCTGAAAGCAAAGAAAAAACCAGAAACGTTTTTTAGAATAATAGTATAATAAACTTAGTCTCAGAAAAGTGATTTTCCTAATTGTAGCTAACTAATCCCAGTTGGCAACGGCGCCAATTTGATAAACAGGTTTTTGCGGTGTTTTCTCAAATACCAAACTGTTTATGTAATCAATTGCAGTACAGTATGGTGTCAATCCAATGGGAGAGTAACTAGCAATCAAGATATAATCTACTTATTCTAATCTAAGCCAAATTCGGTTTTAGTGAGTGGTGATCTATCCTAGGTGACAATGAAATGTTAAAACAAAATGCTAAAAATGAAACAGAGTATTAGAATGTAAAAACAAAGCATTAAAAGTAAAGCAATAATGAAACTAATACTGAAGTGTAACAAGAAATCTCAACCTAAAATAGAATATTAAAATCACGAAAATTCAATAAGGGAAAAACGGGTTCTCGAGGATTAGGATCAATGATTAGGGTATTCCTAGGGGTTCTAGACGTATCTATCAACCTATTTAGATGACCTCTAAGCAAGGAATCACAAAGTAATCACATTCGCTCTCGCGCAATGGGATCTCTCCTAAAAGACAACCTTACTTGACTCTCGCCCAACGATTGGAAATTCAAGAGGCCTTAAGTATGGACCTTACAAAGCCTAATAACACCCTAGACAATCAATCTCTTGAGCTAGAAAGATGCTATCTTAATTTAAGCGTGTTCAAGTGATTCCCCAAACGCCTCTCGGGGGGGATTCACCAAGAGATCGAATTTAAATTGATCAGAAAGAAACAAGCATTAAGAACACTTAAACTAAAGAGATCTAAGACCTTATTTAAACATAGACAAATCTAGAAATCCCTAAGTTTTCCCCTAATCTCACCCTTTCCTCAAGAACCCTAGACTAACTTACTCAGAATTCATGAAATAAAATAAAGACTTAAAATCGAAATCTAATTGCATAAAACTTAAAGCTAAAAAATCGTAAATGCCTTAGTGAAAATATGAGACTCGAAATTTGCTAGAAAATATTGTATATTGAAAGTAGAAATTCTAGTACAATTTATAGATCAAAAGATCTTAAAGAAAAAGGAAAAATACTTAAAGAGAAAAAGGGAAAAATTCCCTTGAAAGAAAAATGGGAATTTCCTTTTAAAAGTTAAAAGGAAATTTCCCTAAGAAAGAAAAATAGAAAAGAACTAAAAGATAATTGGGCTTGCACAAAGGGGCTTTTGATGGGCCTTTTTCGCAGAGAAGCCCAAAGATTCAATCTTCGTCTAAAGTCTTGGTTCTGGTCCGTAAAGGCACTCGACCAAGTGATGGTCGAGTGTCATGCTCGAGTGTCGGAGACTCGAGTGACAAATCTTCTAGTTTGCATCTTGAACTTCAACCTTAGACCAGTCGATTCCTCATTGGTCTTCTTGTACTCCGAAATACTTCGTGATAAGCTCCAAAAAGTACCTAAAAGTCCCTTTTATGCAATGTATGCAATGCCCGATACTAATAATGCAAATTATGCTAAAAGGAACCTAAAACAATGATAATAATGCAAGTATGAATGCAAAACATGCTAAATAATGGTCCTAAAATGTGGTAAAATGCAGACACATCACTCGGGCATCCACTAGATGGTGCTGGAGAAAGCCCAAGGACTTAATGACCGAAAGGTGGAGGAGTTGCAGAGTGTCTTGGCGTACCAAGTCAGTGAAACCCAGGTATTCTCGCGAGCACCCGTTCACTGAGGAGGTGGTGAAGGAACTTGAAAAGAGTCGGTCAGCGGTTGGGCAACAGCTCGTGTTGCGCAGTGCCCCGAGCTTGACATTTTTGACCTTGGTGTTTTTGGACCTATTGCCGGTCAAACCTGGTCCAATCAAGACGCCTCTAGCTCAAATTCTGATGACATAATTCCTTGAAGTCCCGTTGCTTAAAGCCTTTTTGAATTTAGTTTATTTTAATTACTACTCTTACCTTTTTGTGTTAACATTCGTCCTGTGAGGGCTTTAATCCATTTAAATTTCATTGATAATTACCTTGCTTACTTGGTTTTTAGGTTCTTTTCGAAATGCATGTCGTATGACTCAGCGCCCATAGGCGTATTTGGTTTTACTAAGTTTATGTGACTCATTTTTCAGGATCTTGCTTAGTAGCAGATTGTGTGTAAGCGTATTTCTTATAGATTTGATTTCTTTTATTGATTTTATGTGACTCATTTCTCAAGGCGCTCGCTAAATAACTTAGCGCGCGCGAATACCTTGTCTTTAGGTTACTCATTTTTTCAGGGCGCTTGCTTAGTAGATGAGCGCGTGTAAACATATTTCCTATAGATTTTCCTTCTTTTATTGATTTTATGTAACTCGTTTTTTAGAGCACTCGCAGAATAGCTAAGCGCGCGCGAGTACCTTATCTTTACGTTACTCGTTTTAGCCTTTTTATTCGGCCCCCTTTGTTTGATAAGTTCTTATATTTGGATCACTCATGATGGGCTTTTCTAGCCTTTTGATTCATTTTCGTAGAAGTCTTATGTCAAGTTTAGTTACTGGGCTATTTATGGGCCTTTTACGATTGAGTTAGGCCTATTTTTAGCATCTCACCCGACGCTTGATCTCACATTGTTTCGATTTTACTTTTTGCTCTTTATTTGTTCTCGAGACATAGGTTACAATTGATCGCTCTAGTTTCTTCAGCGATCGTTACTTTTAGGAGGTTGTTATTCTAACCTCATTTGCGATTCCTCGGTTTTTGAAAGTAATTACTATTTGTTTCTCCCTAGATTCTCTGGAACTTCCGTTTTTCTTTGCTTCGTCCTCGTTTGTCGATTCTAGGTTTCATACCGCTAATCTCTAGCGATTCTAGGTTTCATACGAGTAATTACCACTAGCGAATCTTTTAATTCAGCAATTCTTACCGCTAGTTCAACTACTTCTAAAGACTCTTTTAGTTCTTTGGCTGGTTTGGAACAGCGATGCTCTCGGACCGATAATAGAGAAAACGTTATGGCAGTGAGAAGTGAGCTCTATGGCTAGCATTATAAGTCGATTTATACCAATGAGACCCTCGATCAGTGGCAGAGTGCAATGAGTATCACCTCAGTTGCACTTGAGGCACGTGGGATTCATTCTCCGGAAGACGCTCCTTCTAGTATTTTTTGTGCTTTTTTAATTTTCTTTGAGAAAGGCGCCATTTGTTTTCTGAATCCTAGGCCATTATCTGAGGTCCTCCTATAGTTTCAAATCCCCTTGTCTCAATTTTGTCTGTCATTTGTTCGAGTTGTCTTGGGAATTTTCACTCGGGCCGTAGAGGAGGGTATCAATTTTAGTGTCAATCACCTCCTCGGCTTTTATTTCGTAAATTCTTATGAGCACTCCTTTTATCTGTCACCATGATCAGGGCAATGAGTTATTACAAAAATTCCCGATAAGTATCCCTTCTTTGAATCAATATTTCTTCTTCAAGTAAAAACGAGGGATTACTCCTTGTGTCCTCCTTGTTCGTTGGAAGACGTCTGCTGATTAGGGTGCATCGCCTTATTCGGCTGTTAGCAGTATTTCCTACTTGTTTCGTGTTGACTTTTTTTTTTTTTTGTAGTTGTTCCCGATTTGGAAACTTTGGGGGATCTTTCTGAGGTTCTGGTCAAACTTTTGGAGGAAATTGTCATTACAATTTTTTTACGCATTAGTGTGTGTTTTATTGGTTGGTTCATCGTTGGGACGACTATTGTTGCACTTGTCGTGTTTTCCCTTTCATCACATTAGCACCTGGTCGTTCTATGGGTCCTACTGATTTAGGTAAGTGGTCCCTTTCAGGTCTGTTCATCAGTTACGCTTGTTGATGACATTGTTCATGTTGCTATGTATATCCCACTGTTGAGGCCAACTCTGATATCGAGAGTAGAACCGCGTCGAGGCGGTGCGGGTTACTCGATGTGATAACCACATCTTCCCTTAGTTTGACAGAATGGCGGGATAGTCTCCTTATACCGACGCGGCCAAAAAAATCTCTCATGTATTTGACTTTATTCACTTTTATTTTAACTTATCTATCGGTTTGATTAAGTTGGTCGTTTTCATTTTATTTGCGCCTATAACGGCTTCAGCGCGTGGGCCGAATCTCCGCTCTTAAAAAGAAGTTGTCTGAAACCAAGGCTAAGTTGGCGGTGTCTCAGGAGGAGTCTGCTCGCTCCAACAACTTTTTAACGAGAAGGCGACTCTAGCAACCAGGGTTAAGCCGTTGGCCACGGAGGTTGCTCGCATGTCGAAAGAGGCTTCTGCGAATGATGCACGGTTTAAAATCTGATTGAACGGTATTAAAGCAAAGTGGGATCGGAGGATGGAGTGCGATCTTCATGATTGTTTCCTCCAACAACACCTAAATAACCTCCACTTATTAAAACCTAAAAATAACGGCGGTTCAATTTCGCGGGAGAGCGGGCAAAAAGTGGAAGCACACGTTCTGGTAGAGAAAGCTCTCGTCAATAAGTGGAATTTATCGAACCTGTTGTGATTACGGATGAGGCTATATCAGGTATTCCTCAAGAAAAAAGTGTCGCGGTGCCCAATCTGAATGATGGCGAGGCTTCCGGCCTTTCTCCTTGGAATTTGTTTTATGCATATCAAGGAAAAAACAAACCTACTAGATTTGTTAATGCTTTATAATGACATCGTTTCTCGCATGCGAAAATTTATGTTGTTTTTAAAAAAGAAATAGTTGGACCTGCTTTTGCGAGCTGCCTACGTACCCAATTAGGGATCAAGCCAAAGCCGTCGTTCAATTATTTTACAATAACTTTGAAACCTATACATAAAATCGCTTAAAGTTGGTTGCGTTCCAAGCATTGTGAACAGGCTTCTTTGTTTCCGGATCCTCGAGTCGGTACACCGCGTCTCAGATTATTTTTGTGACGCGGTAAGGGCCTTCCTAGTTTGCTCCTAGTTTTCCTGTGTTTAGTTCTTTGGTGTTTTCGAAAACTTTCCTCAAGACTAGGTATCCTTTGTCGAATCTCTTTTCTTTGAACTTGGAATTGTAATGTTTGATTGTGACGTGCTCATAGCTTTACATCTTGAGTGCAGCGAGATCCTTTTTCTAGTCAATTAGATCGACGTTGTCTGCTAATATGTCATTATTTAGGAGCTCGTGGTTAAGACTATGAGTTCTTGAGAGGCTACGTACCGAAACATAACTTGGAACCATTTCTTCCAAAAGCGAGAGCGAAATGTGTTTCGCGTGTTGTAGTTTTCGGCGTTGTTCTGTATGCCCATTGCACAGTGTAGAGTTCCTCCGCCCAGGTCAATTTTTTGGAGACCAATCTCTTCTTGAGGTTGTTAAGGATGGTTTTGTTGGTTGCTTCTGCTTGTCTGTTGGCTTGCGGATACCTCGTGGTTGACGTTGTTAGTTGTATTTGCCATGTTTCACACAAATCTCGGACGAGTTTCAAGATAAGGTTAGTACCGTTGTCGGTTACTATTTCTTTCGGAAGACCGTGTCTACATATTATATTCTTCCATAAAAAAGATTTAACACTATAAGTTGTTACTTTATTGTAAGACACCGCTTCCACTCACTTCATGAAATAGTCTGTGGGAATTAGGATAAATCGGTGCCGCTGAGGATTCAAGGCCTCGATTGGTCCTACAATGTCCATTGCCCAACGTAAAAAGGGATAGGAAATACTTATCATGGTTAGCGATTCGTTTAGTTTATGGAGGCTTGGGGCATATCGTTGGCACTTCTCGCACCTCTTCGAGTAGTCTTCACTGTCACTAATTTCTTGTCAAAAATACCCCTCGCGCTTTATCCTGATTGTTAAGGCCCGCCCTCCGGAGTTGCTTCCGCACGATCTTTCATGAATTTTAGCTAGCAAAAGAGTTGCCTCACTATCATCGACGCAGAGTATATTAGGCCCGCTAAGGCTACACTTGAAAAGATGTTCCCCGACCTTGCAGTATCTTGCGCTTTGGATTTTAAGTTTACGTTTTTCTCAGTTGTTAGTTGAGAGGAGACATGCTCGATGTACCAGGCTATCGATTGCCTCCGGTTTGATGGTGTAGCGGGCTGAGTTCGAGTGTCGGACTGATTGCTGTGTTTGTGCCATTGTTCTAGCTGGTCTCCGGTGGCACAGATCGCAATTGCTAAGGGGTTAATCTCTCCTAGCTGACTTGTGCTAACTATGGGATTGATTATGGTTACAGTTATTTCTGAGATGCTTTGTTTTTCTTTGAGTTCAACCGGGATCATCCACTTCAGTAGCGGGGTAGAGGTAGATGCTAGTCCTGCCAGTGCGTCAGCTGCACTATTCTCGCTGCAAGGAATTCGAGCTAGATCAAATTACTCGAATTTAGATGCGAGCTATTTTACCAATTGGAGGAAGCTTTCCATGTGCGCATCATTCGTCTTGTATTCTCCATAACACTGTCGAACTAGTAGTTACGAGTCGTTGGGTGCTCTGATTACCTTTATCCATAAGCTTGACGCAAGTTGTAGCTCTGATATGAGGGACTCAGACTCTGCCACATTGTTTGAAGGTTTGTATCCAAGTCGAAAAGACAGCTCCAAGATCTCGCCAGCTGGCAATGTCAGGCGGATTTATATTTCTGATCCTATTTTGGATAATACTTTCTACTCGTGAAGTTTCTATATCAGCGCGCTATCAAGAATCACATCGTGAGTTTGGACGAGTTCTACGATGAAGTCGTGTAGAACCATGGACTTAATTGTTATTTTGACTTTATCTTCGATGACGTACTCTCTTAGCTCGATCGCCTATTTAACCAGTGGTCCCGACTGACTAGGGTTGTGGAATATGGTACATAGTATATGTTTGATACCACGACTATCCTATGTGATTAGAAATAAGACCGGAATTTTCTTGCCGACGTTACTACTGCTAATGCAAAATTTTACGTAGTGGGATAGTGCGTCTTGGCGCCTATTAGTGTTTCGCTGATATAATAAATTGGCTTTTGGTTGCCACTCTCCTCTTGAACTAGTATGTCACTTACAGCTGTAGGGGATACTCCTACATAGAGGGATAAAGTTTTGCCATCAACCGGCTTTGCCCTGATTGGAGGGGTAGCCAAATAGTTTTTCAGGAAGATCACCGCTTTATCGCACTCCGCATTCCACTCAAATCTCCTATTTTCTCTGAATAGTTTATAAAACGGAAGGCATTTATTGGTCGATTATGATATAAAAAGGTTTAATGTCGCGATACTCTATGTCAGCCTCTCCACCTCAATTTGTTTTCTCAGGGGTGGTGAGTCTATCAGCGCACTGGTTTTCCGCGGATTTGCTTCTATACCCCGCTCAGTCACCATGTAACCTAGGAATTCACCGGAGGCCATTACTAGAGAACAGTATGTCCCGCAGTCTGTTATGAACGCGGTCTTCTCCTTGTCCTCCGGATGCATAGGAATCTAGTTTTAACCTGCGAATGTGTCCATAAAGGATAGCGTTTGGTAGCCTGTTGTTGCTTACTTTAGTTGATTGATGTGTAGGAGTGGGTAGTTATCCTTTGGACAAGTCTGGTTCAGGTCAGGGAAGTTGGCCCATACTCGCCACTTCCTGTTTTTCTTCTTGACGGGTCAGCCAGTCTACGTATTTAACTTCACAGATCGATCCCAGTTTTAATAACTAGCTAACTTCGTCCTTTACTGCCTTGGCTCGTTCATTTCCCAAATTTCTTCTTTTTTACCAATCAGGTTTATATGTGGTGTCGATGTTTAACTCATAGGATACTGAAGCAGGTTATATTCTTGGCATTTCTAAGATTGACTAAGCGAAAGACTCTACTTTACTCCAAAGAAATTTGATCAACTCTTTCTTCACTTGAGGGTTGAGTTCCTGATTGACTTTAACCACTCGATTCAGGGTTGTTGGGTCGATTTGTACCTGCTCAAGACGTGACAAACGGGATTTATCCTGCAACAGGTTCTTGCATTTTCCGGTCGTTAGTTATGTTGATGTTTTGAGCTGCTTTAGCTAATACGATGTGTCGGTCTTGGCCAATGCATAGCTTTCTCCATAACATTGTTTGGTCATGCTTTGGCTTCCTCATATCATTGAATCTACTCGCGGTCTTGGCAACTTCAAACATTGGTGGTACGTTGATACAACTGCTTTTTTGGCGTAAACCCTTAGACCCATCTTTAGGAAAGCGACATGGAAAAGGAGATCCACCAAGCTTCATGTGTCTATTAGTATATTCGCCCGTTCGACTCCAAACACATCCAGGCATATTACTAATGCATCGTCATGTGGGTGATTCAATTTGGCAGCATCTTCATCCTGGAAAATGTTGTTGGCGTGCTGATCCTCCAACCGGAGCCATCCTAGTTGGCTGGCTCTTCGTTGGTGAACTTTTATTGAATTCATGGATTTCCAGCGATACCGCGATCCTCTTTCTATGAAATCCATCATTGCTTTCTGCTTTGGTGGGTTATCCTACTTGTCGTGGCGACCTGACCTTAGGGAACTTCGGTTGAAATGACCCTGCATACTTGAGTCTCCACGCGCTTACCATTCATTTTTCATTCGCTTTCGCCATTTTCCTTCCTCCTTGATATATCCCATGGTTATGCAGTTATCCAAGTCGTGACACCTGGCCTGATGATAATCACAAAACCTATTTGGGTTGTAATCATCGTGCCTTATGGGGGCATGTTTTCTCTCCACTGCATATGCCTGCTTTCCCTCGGTCCTGTTTTTCTCCCTACGACCGTCACCTTGAGTCTTTGGGACTTCCTTCTTATTTTCCTTGGGATGGAGTCCCTTGACTTCCTCCCAGTTAGCATAATATGTCGCGTTGTGGAACGAGTCGTTGAGGCTGCTTAGAGGGTTTTGGATGACACTTTCTCGGAAGGTGGACTTTGGCCATAACCCGCAGTCCAGTTTGGTTAGCACTACCTCGTTGCTGATTTGTGCACTCTTTGCCTTTGCGATTTTAAAGCGCTCTATATATTGACGAAGTGGTTCGAACATTTCTTGCTTCAGCTTCATTAATGTTTTAGCGGTGACTCGATGCTTGATGAAGATCGAGTAATGTGCTAGAAGTACTGTACTAATCCAACGCTGCTCCTTGTAGGATTTCTACGAGTAATCGACTGAATATTGCATCTTGCTCTGATGGTGGTAAGTAAGCTTTGTCTGCCACCAGTCGGAATGACTTTAAGAATGCCGCAAGATTAGAATCGCTGCGATACTGTGGGAATTTTAACTTTCTTATTTGCTGAATATTGGCCATTGATATCCTTTGGATAAATGGCGTACTGAGCGTTTACTCAATGACGCGGTGTAGCTCTGGAGCTGAGGTCGTCGCGCTGTGGATTTGTGTCCTCATTGTGTTGTAGTCCTCCTAGGTCTTTCGCATTATTAACAACAAGTGGGTCATCCTCTCTGACGCCTCGTTGTGGCAATCTGAGTCATCTTGTAGCGGCTCTGGAAACACGCTTCCGAATCCACCTTGTTGACCGCGCTCTGTATCTTTCAGTGCTTGTTGTTGCCTCCTAGATAAGGTGCGGACCATCTCCTCGTTGGACTGCTTTATGCAATCCAACTGATCTTGGTGCTGCTTGCTTTGTTTTTCCATTTGTTCCGCCAAGATCTTGTTTCTTTGTTCATTCTAACGCGCTTGTTCCGCAAGTTGTGCCAAGAGTGCACGGAGCTCTGAATTATTCGAGTCAAATGAGGCTAATAGTTGCTTGCTTCCGTCCATGTTTCCAGAGTCTGATGACTGCTGCTCTGTGCTCTCTGAATCTGTCAGCTCTCTACGATTAGAGTCATCGATTTGAACATTTTCGGGTTGTACCAGAGGTACTCCTCTTCTAGTTATATCCATTGCATAACACGATATCTTTTTGTGGAAGAAAGCTACCCGGCCCCATGGTATGCGCCAAACTGTTTATGCTGAAACAATTTTCTATTAGAAAGTGAATATGAAATTACAAAGTGTTTTTGAGAATACAATATCGAGAACTAAGATTTAGCAAATCAGCAATGTCACTTCTTTGCCAAAGCAGAGCTCATTTTTCCATAAAAAGATCTCCTTCTACGTCTCACGGCATGTTCCTTTTATCTGTGCTCTGTTATCTTTTTCACTAACGTTGATTAATTTCGTTATTAAGTACTTCTTAATCAGTACAGCATAATCCACGATGCCATTTAATTGCTCTGTTGATTTAGCTCGGGTCCTTGATCTCACGTTGATTAACAGAGTTCGTAATTAAAAAATGAGGCTTAATAGGTTGGACTGATAATGTTAGGCTTATGATTAACACACGAGGGTAAAAAAACTGCAGAACTTTAATCTATGAATCGGATTTATCATCATTTTTTGACACAAACAAAAAAACAACATATACGATTTATTGGGCCTAATCATTATAAGCAAAATATCATGGGCCTAATGGCTCAATGTTATTTCTTTTATTCGTTTTTATTTAACCGTCCCAAGCCCAAGCCAAATCCAAATCCAGTTATATTAGTCAACGGTTAGGAAGAAGTCGGTGTCAACCATGAGAACATTTTGTTGATAAAACAAAATGAAGCATCTTGTTGATATTATTTTTGTTACACTATAATAATCTAATTACTTTCATAAGTTTATATAATATAAAGCGAATCAAGACAATCTAAGAATCTATGGTTAGCAAGTCTTATTCCATTTATTATTAATACAATTGATATTTTATAAAAGAAGAACAACAGCAGCAATAATGATATTAGCCATCACGAATTCAAAAAAAATAGGCAAAGAAAGTGAAGAAGATGTGGGGTTACATATCTAACCGCCATATTTGAATCACAACTCATCATAAATGCATATATTCTTAATTCTTTGAATAATTTCATCCACAAAATTGATCTTTATTTTAATTTTCTAAAATTCTTAATAATATTAAGTAAAATCATTGCGACTTTTAAAATCAAATTCTAGTGAATAAGATAATAAAGATTATTTTAAAAAACTTAACAAAAGATATGTTGTCGTTTTAATTTTAATTTTTCAAATGTATTATTATTGCTATATGAAGCTCGAAATATTTAAAAACGGGCGAATTTATTATTAATTTTCATTCATACATAGCCAACGTACGCGTTAAGATCCAACCCAAAATCGTGCGTTATATACAGAACGTTAGAGAAAATATCTCAAAATAGACAACTATTGACTTTGTTGATCAAACCAATGTTTCAACTTTCAAGCTGATGTCTTAATAGATATAGCGATTCGATAAACGATGGTTGCTTTGAGAATTTTTTTAAAATATAATTAAATTTAACAATAAGAACAAATATAACAACAGAAGTCACATTTATTTTTCCATAGACACTTTTTGTATCTATTACATATAACGTTTTCCAAATCATGATGACTATCATAAGCGTTGTGAATGTGATTTGTAAGAAACTGTTAGTTTGTTAGAACATGATTTTTTATATATAAAAAGTAATATTATTTATTATTATTTTTAGGAAAATTATTTTTAAAAATTAGTAAAGTTTGTGTCGAAATCACTCAAACCTCCTACCAAATTGGCTTTGAGTGATAAGTTAGGGTCTAGCATTGACTTTAATTACGTGACATTTAGCTATTTAGCATTACCTAACGAATCATTAATTACATACATATATTTTATTTTTACAATATGGTTTTGGAGAAAATATTATAAAATGTGTTTTCTTGTTGTTGCCAATAATGAACCAAGTAACGATATTAAATTATGATTACTCGATATGGAAGAAAATGAGAAAAAAAATAATCAAAGGGGTAAATTTGTAATGAGAGTGAAAATTAAGGCTTGACCTGTAACGCTTTTTGCTACTTAAATACACATAAAGCCCGATTCGCTTTTTACTCTCTCGTTCAAGGTCTGACTCAGTTCCCGGCGAGTCTGACTCGGATATTTCTTCCAAGGAATATATTTACAGCCCCGGAATTGCTTCTTATGATTAATTGATTTCTCTTTCCCTCTCTCTTGTTTTCTTATTCTCGATTCTAGATCTAGAAATTTCTGTGATTCGTAATTCAATTTGTAGTGGATCATGGCGAGCGAGTTGATCAATCGACGACATGAGGCGGAGCAACCTGAAGCTGATGCTTACTACCCGAAACCGATTAAACCATGGTTCTATGTGACTCGTCCGATGCGCTACATGCTTCGTGAACAGAGACTTGTCTTTGTTCTCGTTGGCATTGCAATCGCTACTTTGGTTTTCACAATATTCCCTCGTTCTACTCAATCGAGTCCTTACTCCGATCCATTTTCCGGGTACGGAATCAGAACCGACGAATCTTACCGTCCTTCGCTCCAAGCTCAGAGGAAACCTAGCCTTGAGTATCTGAACCGGATCGGAGCAACAGGCGGGAAAATCCCACTTGGATTGAAACGTAAAGGGCTACGAGTCGTTGTGACTGGTGGTGCTGGATTCGTTGGATCACATCTTGTGGATCGTTTGATGGCGAGAGGAGACACTGTCATCGTTGTTGATAATTTCTTCACAGGTCGTAAGGAGAACGTGATGCACCATTTTGGTAACCCAAATTTTGAGCTCATACGTCACGACGTCGTTGAGCCAATCCTTCTCGAGGTCGATCAGATCTATCATTTGGCTTGCCCTGCTTCTCCTGTCCATTACAAATTCAATCCCGTCAAGACAATCATATCCTTTCAATTTCAATTTTGTGCTTCTCTGATTTTAATTTGAATCAATATAGAGTTGTCTTTTGTGTGTTCTGTTTCCTTGACTTGATTATACAAGACTAATGTAGTTGGAACGCTGAACATGCTTGGTTTGGCGAAGAGAGTCGGTGCTAGATTTCTCCTAACGAGTACCAGTGAGGTTTACGGTGATCCTCTGCAACATCCTCAGGTCGAGACTTACTGGGGAAAACGTTAATCCAATCGGTAATCACTCTTCCTTAATTGATTCATTTTTGAATAGTTAAAAGTTTTGATTTTGATTGGTTGAGTCCTCTGATCGGAATCTGAAAAACGAAGCGTAGTTGTATCCCAAAAAACCCATTCCACCGTCTCGTGACACGACGACATTTGGAGCCTCTCTGTCTTTTGTGCTTTTGAATTTTCCTTTTCTCTTTCTGTGTCGGAAAATGCGCACGTTAGGAATGAGATGGTTGAAAAACAGGTGTTTTATGATGCGCCTCATGTGCTTTCCTTTCAGATCTGGTCCCCTTTCTTTGTACGGTCAAACCGTAAAAAACGGGCCTTTCTCATCGTGCGGCTCTTATACGTGTCTCTACCTTAGACGCAGCCTCCACATTAACTGTTCACATACCGACTTTCTAGACCTTGAAAATACTTGCTTTTACAGTTTACTGACAGTAACTTCACCGACACTTGCATGTTCCATTGTGCTTTTTGATTGATTTATGATTGGTGGTTAAAACAGGTGTTCGTAGTTGTTACGATGAAGGGAAGCGTACGGCAGAGACGTTAACCATGGGACTATCACCGAGGTGCCAATGTGGAGGTTGGTTACTTTTTCTTTTCACATTATTGTCACTCTCTTTTAAAGCTAATTCATATTTTAATGACTGAGTTTGTGTAAGATTACCATTATCAAGGGTTTTTTAAGGATTTTTTAACTTATTTTATTATTAAAAATTTAAGAAACTTTTAAGAAATTCTATGAAAGTTTCTTATTTAAGAAACTCTTTAATAAATTTCTTAGTTTATTTTATTATTTTATTATTAAAATATATTTTTAATTAACATTTTCCTATATATAATCATTTAATAATATTTAAGAAATTCTAATAAAAACTCTCCAATAATATTGCTCTAAGTTGTTGACCTCTCACAGGTTAGGATTGCTAGAATTTTCAACACTTACGGTCCAAGAATGTGTATAGATGATGGGCGTGTTGTCAGCAACTTCGTTGCACAGGTTGGTTGATTAATATATTGTCACTAAATGATTAGAGAAGAGTCGTGAATAATTAGACTAATGATGGTTTCAATATAATAATTGAATAGGCATTGAGGAAAGAACCAATGACTGTTTACGGTGATGGGAAGCAGACACGGAGTTTCCAGTATGTTTCTGATCTGGTAAGACGTTTACTTTTTCTTTCCAAAATACGATTCAACACAGTAGTACACTACAACTTGCTAGTTAAATAGATATAAAACAAATTTGGTAGGTGGATTTGTGTCAAATCACTTGTATTTTCAACCTTTTTATAGGTATTAGACCTTTTAAGTTCTTTTTTCTAATTTAGTGTCACATTCACAAAAGAAAAGGGCTTTTACATGTTTGAATGCTTTTCATTATTTTCATATTTTGGCAGTAGCAAGATTTTTGTAGAGAGAGACAAAATTGGGGAAGTTAATATATGTCAAGTGAGCTCACATGTTATTGTTTGTTATAAAGAAATTAGTATGTCGTGGATACTAACAACAAAGGCTTTTAAACATTAGACCCAAATCTCTGAGAGACATCAGAAACGGTCCCCACTTTACCAATATTATAAAGATAGGTATCAATATCATGTGACAAAGGACTAAATGGGGTCTCAACATTAAAGCTCCTTAGTCCTGGTTTTTTAGTTGTTAATTTTGTACTGATTTGATGTTTGTATTTTGATGATTAAGGTCGAAGGTTTGATGAGACTGATGGGAGGAGAACATGTTGGACCATTTAACCTTGGTAACCCTGGTGAATTCACAATGCTCGAGCTCGCTAAGGTCTTTTTTTCTATACTATATGCATATTCTTTTCGATTTCATTATATCTGAATGTGAATTCTAATGTTTTTTGATGTGTTTGGGTCTTGTTGACAGGTGGTTCAAGAGACGATTGATCCAAACGCAAACATAGAGTTCAGACCAAACACAGAAGATGACCCTCACAAGAGGAAGCCTGACATCACTAAGGCCAAAGAGCTTTTAGGTTGGGAACCAAAGGTCTCTCTCCGTCAAGGGCTTCCACTCATGGTAAAAGATTTCCGTCAACGTGTCTTTGGTGACCAGAAAGAAGGCTCCTCCGCAGCCACAACCACCACCAAGGCAACTTCAGCTTAAGCAAACGCAGATTCATGTAGCTGCCACTGCGGTTTGTAGTGCCGGTTGATAACAAAACTATGCAGAGAGCTACAACATGAAGAGAGGAGAATTTCTTTTCCTAAAATTTATTTCGTTTTTGATTTCTATTTTGATATTCGTGTAAACATAGAGTAAGAATTGGATGCCTTTACTATTATCCATGAACCTCACTACAGTATTTCTAAAAAGCTTTCCTTTTGGCTATTACAAAATTCAGTGTACTCATTACTCAACGTCAGAACACAAGTAAAAAATACAAGGCAACACTAGATATAAGACTCGTAATCAAAACATCTTTGTTTTTATCCGTTGATGCAACAATTAGGATCTGAGGAGAATATGCGAGAATTATCATATGAAGAGCAGACAATTTAAAATCTCTCACTTAGGATTCCTGAGAACGATAATGACAGAGTCACCGCGAAGAAACATCTTGCTGATGAACCGATCTCTGTTGACAGGAAGAGCTTTCTTCTTTCCTTTCCCGGTTTTTGGAACCTAGTAAACCAGAGAACCCATGTAAGAAAAGGCCTTTGTCTACTAATGAGTATAATAACAATACCGACAGAAAACTGATACAAAAGATTTTACCTCAGTCCACATTTCTCTGACATTTTCGAGAACCATGTTGCAGTGCCTGTCAAAGGCCCTCACTCGCCCAAGGAGTTTCCTGTTGTTTCGACAATTGATCAACACCTGAGTGTTATTCTTAACACTCATCATCAGAACAGAGAGTGGTCCGGTGTTGAACTCCTCCTCCTCAGTCTTTCCCTGGTAAGGAAGTATATAGCATATTAGGACTACAATACACACTTGAGAAAAAAGCATCCAAAGAGTACCAAACAAGAATGAAAGAAGCCAACAGAAGCTTTTAGTAAAACTAGCAACATTTTCATAACCGAAAATTCTAGATGACAATCTGTGAGAAATGACACCAAGAAGAAAATTCTCAAAACAGTGTATTTTCAATTGGAACTTTGCATCCAAGGAGTACGAAAACAAGAATGAAAGCAGCCAACAGAAGCTTTAACTCTAAAGAAGATGAACAAGTAATCAAAACTTGCAACATTCTCATTACCCAAACTTTTAGATGACAATCTGTGAGAAGAAATGACACCAGGAAGAAAATTCTCCAACAGTGTACAACCACTTGAAGATACACTACCCATATGAATTCTAAAGGTATATTTGTCAACACATTTTCTGGATTGAGAATTCATAAGATCTACCATGGAGGGTCAGGCAACCGAAACAATATAGAATAAACCAGCTAGTTACAGGCACTAAAAACCTATGCATAGATGAAATTCCACACGGCACAATAAGTGACAAGAAGAACTTCAAAAGAGATCGAGAAATCAGTAACGAGAGAAAAGGAAAGAGTTACTTACGTTGGTATCCTCTTCCATAGGTTACTGCAAAGACGATAGCAAAATCGAGAAATAAGACTAACAACAAAGCGTGAAAAGTACTCTAGAATAAGAATGATAAATAAATTAACAGACGAAGACTAAGAACCCTAGAAAAATACCTCATGTTGACTTGAACCGAACTCTGCTCAACAAAATTCTCCGAAAAGGTGGTATCTTCAAGCAATAAACGCGGAAATGAAGAAACTACAGCAGGATTACCAGAGAAATGAACAAATGTAAGAAATTAGGGTTTTACCAGTTAAATCCCGCTTTTGATTTCCAAAGATCTAGCTCACTGGAAGAAGACGGAGGAACTCGAGAGAGTCATGACGGTCAAAGAAGGCTTCATTTAGGCCCACATAATCTTTAAGTGTATTGAGGTCTATATTATCTTCAGGCTTTTAAACCCACATTACCTTCACGCCTTTAAGCCCACGTTTTGTAATCCGTGACAATAAATTTGATTTAGCCGGAGTTAGGTTTGACATTTGGGTCGGTTCCGAATAAATATCAATGAAACTTTTATATTCATATTGAAACATATACATTTCGGTTCGAGTTCGGATCGGTTTCAAATCGGTTCAGTTCCATATTTTGTATACCAATTTAGAAACCAAATACAATTCAGTCCAGTTCCGGTACAATTCTTGTTCGGGTTGGTTATAAATATTAGATAAACTTCTATGATTTCACCATATATTCGAGTATTTCATACCCAAAATATATTTCTTTTACTTAAACAATATCCGGATACCCAAAAAAATATCTAAATATTCAAAAGTTTTTTGAAATATTATCTTAAAATCTCATATATGTTAACATGTACTCATGTCAATCGTATACGCATTCAAATGTCAGTTTGGTACCGGGTATTACCCGTTATCCACGAAATATAGACAAAGAGGATCCGTTAGATATTTTCTTCGGTTCTTGGTACTTCCTGATACCTGTTATTTTGGGTATGACGAGTATAAAAAGAAATGATAACTTATACAAATCATTTAGGTGATTTTGATGAAGCAAAACACGAGTGAAACAAAACCTACATCCAAATCGTAACATGATATTATTGGAATTGGATTCAATGACACAATCTCGGTGCAATTAGAATTTTGTTATCGATTTTTGGTGGAATTAGATTGAGATTCAAAGATGAGGTATTATTTGATGTGGCCATGACCAGCTCAAGGCTTGGAATCGAGTGGATACTTGGAGCTCACGGACGAGGAGATCAATCATGTATTGGCTGAAGCAATGACAAGAGCAAGGACCAGACTCTTCAACAAAGCTATTGAAGGACTTTAAAACGTTTTAAGACTCAAGAAAAAGACTATTCAACTCCAGCCACAATGGTTCTGACTTGCGTTCAACAAGTGGGTATGTAGTCTATTTGTTGAACTAGACTTGGACCAATTCCCTTCTAAAACCCTTTGAATTCGGCCATGTCTTTCTATTTAAGCAAGTAGTTGTAAACATTTCTCAACAACTTATCTTTTATCTACATAATTTTCTTATGACTTTTTTCAATCCCTTTGGTGTGTAATATCCAATTGCTCCTGGGATATCAAAGGTTTCTTCATCGCCTTTGTGAGACCATTCATTTCCCCTCTTGATCTCGCCATCTCCCATGAGTTGTCTTGATCGAATCTATCCCTCTCTAGATTTGGAAGTGTCGATCTAAGGAAGTTCTTGTCAAGTAGTATTAGAGCCACTTTGGAGGCTAGGTGTTTCGAACTCTCTATTATCTCTTACCTTTTTCACGTTCTTCTTCAATTCTCTTTGCTTCTATTTTCTGTTCAATAATTAAAAAAAACTACAAAAACGTGTGATAGTTACATATATCATACTCGGATTTGCTTTGTTCATCGTGTGACTGTTAGTATTCATTAAGTTTGAAGTCATATCATATTGCTTCGAGTTTGTCTATTCATCTTCATGTTATTGTCTTTTCATCTTCACGTGTTTGGTTGTAGATCTAAAGCTTGCGAGTCTTGTTTCTATCTAGATTTTCTCATTTAAAAGCAACAAATAAACTTAGATTGTTAGATCGTTACATCTTCGCTTTAGTTTTTCATTTGTCTTTTCATATTCTTAAGCAATCTTGTATGAAGAATCAATCTTTGTGAGTTTGAATCATATTTTGTGAATCTGATTATTCTAAAATTATTGGCTTTTACTATCGTTTTGATAATTGTTTTGCTTTGAGTAACACGTACGACCTTTTGACTCTTTTACTGTGAATTTGTTGTGATGTTTTGTTAAGATTCATGTCTCAAGAGGAAGAAGAAACACCAACAAAGATCTTAACAACAAGTTGTTGATCGAAGCTATGGAAAAATTGTTAGACAAAAAGCTCGAGATTGCTTTGGAACAGAGGGTCATGTTAAGTCTTCAAATCGGTCGAAGAATGGTAGCTCTAACAGAGATCCATTGCACGTATCATCCGAACATGATGGCGAACCCAAAGGGTCGGTATCTAGCTGTGATAAATTGGTTGACGAGTATTATGGTCAAAAGAGTAATGCTTCCAAAAGAAGCCATATAGGCCAAAAGAAATAGAAAGTTCCTAACCATATGTTAGACAATATGGGAGGTTTGAAGCTTCAAATCCCA